>OZ020539.1:3382483-3383600 GCA_963971435.1 Lasius platythorax
TATTATTTTTTGATTATTAGTTATATTAGTATATGAAATGTTTCTACAAATTACTTACAGCTTGCTGTTGTGCGCTAGGCATAACAATGATGCATCCGGGCGGTCTGGGCGGTAGACCGTTCACCGGTAGGCCGTGGATTGGTAGGCCGTGCACCGGTAGGCCGTGCGCAGGTAGGCCATGCATCGGGAAGCCATGCATCGGGAGGCCATGCACCGGGAGGCCGTGCACCGGTAGACCGTGCACCGGTAGACCGTGCACCGGTAGACCGTGCACTGGTAGGCCTACCGGCACGGCAATCTGCACGTGCTCGTTCGGCACGTGCTCAACCGGCACGGGTAATCCCGGCTGCGGTAGCGGTATTGCTGCAAAAATAATGTTTTATTATATGTTACATCAAAATACATACAAAGTATATGTGTATACTTATATAAATATAAGTATACGTATATATTAAAAAATTGACAGGTTGAGGTTAACAACAACTTGTTTATGAAAAATTCTACACATGTCACATGTAAATAATGCTTTACATGACATTTTATAAATTACGTGTAGTATATATGTATTTAGTATGTACATATGTACATGTACATATATAATGATACATAATACATTTATATAAATAAAAGAAACGATTACTTACCATGCTCTCGGTTCGCCATTATTCAACGTAAAGGTAGTTTCGATTGCATCGAATGTATCACTTGCAATAATGCATCGCGCGACCAATAAAGTATACTTTTATCGTTATTCTTTTGTTGACTTCTCTCTCTCTCTCTCTCTCTCTCTCTCTCTCTCTCTCTCTCTCTCTCTCTCTCTCAAGTATATTGTTTTCTGCAGTCTATCAGAGAACAGTACAGCGTACGGAGTGTTTCTTTATTAGTGCTGAGTTTTTATGTTATTATTGATTGTTGTTTGGAGTGTAATATTATTAGTATTATTAATAGACATATGAGAAATTATATATAATACTCTCATTATGTCTAAATATACTTATAATAAGACAATTCGGTCGGCAAAACGTATCTCTATGAAAAAGAGACTGCGTCTGGTACGACAAAATTGGAAGAAGAATTCTTTCATCAATGAAGAAAGAATTATCGAGGAAAGATCGGA
>OZ020539.1:3383800-3526787 GCA_963971435.1 Lasius platythorax
CGCACCGCACGCACGCACACACACACACACACACCACACATATATGCATATTACATATATGTATATGCATATCACATATATGTATGTATATGTGTGTATATATTTTATACATATATATTATATGTTGTAGTTTTTAAATAATAATGAAGAGCATTCTAAAAAAAAGGACAATATACAAAAATCACAAAAACGAAACAAGCCGAAGATATCTGCAGTACAGATATTGAAGAAAAGAATGAGCAGTTCACTTCAAAAAATAAGAAAGTCTTTGAGTAACCAAAGTAATTTGAAAAATGTTAATAAACATTGTAAATTATTTAAAAAAAGAAGACAATGTAAGCTCAAGAATGTCACTATTTAATATATTAGCAGAATTTAAGACTGAACTTGTACAATTTATAAAAGAAGATTTAAAAACAAAAAGTGAAGTTGAAATACAAATCTTAAATCTGAGGTTAAAGAAAGAAGAATTAGATGTATAATTATAGGGAAAAACATTATTATTAAAAGGTCACATACTGAAAAAAGAATTGCAAAAATAATTAATCTAATGCCTATAATTTTTTTTTAGACTTTTTATATCGAGAACTGAACTCATTTATAACTAACAGTGTTGATAAAAAACGGACTTAAATACTATAAAAAATAAAAAGAGATGTTAAATAATTTTAATTGAAAAATTTAATCAAAAATATTTTATTAAATAAATATTTTATTATTTTTTAAGATTCAATTTTGGTTTTGAAAGTTCACAGTATCTTATTAGCATTTCCAATGTTTTTGTGAATGTTTTCAATGTTTATTTTAAACTAAAACAATTATTAAATAAATAAGTTTTTTTTAAATACATTAAACATTAATTTGAAGTACAATATAAAATATTTGTAAAATAAGAAATATTTTAGTTCTTGCAACAAATAGTGATAATAATTGTGATTAAATTTATGCGCAAATGTTTTTAGAATTATAAAACAGGTTTTGCAATAAATATTTTATTATATTAATTTGAAGTATAAATACAGGGTGTCCTAGAATAATGGGGACTAATCTCGTGTGCAGATAGAGCGGACTGAACTGAGTCGAAAAGTCCTCTACCATTTTGCAATTTTCGCAATAGTTAATGAATTATTAATGATTAAAAATCGCCATATTAGCCCGGCCTACCGCCAAATGCAAGCGCGCGGCGAGATGCGGCCGCCCAGCGATCGAGTTGCTAGGCGCGCGGGGAGTTGTTTATTACAGGCGGAGAGGTGCTACACACAGAAAAATATCATTCTATTGTTAAGAAAAATGATTATTTAGTTTACTTTTCTTCTCTTAAGTAACGGTTATTTTTAACAAAAAATATTTTCTTGATAATAGTCTTAAAATAGACTCATCACAAATTTTAGAAAAACTCATTATCATGTACTCAAAAAAAGGAAATATTTTCTTTTGAAGAATATTATAAAATTGTATAGAAGAAAAGTCAGATTTGGTTAATTTGAATATTTTTGATTGAATTTAATATTCTTGATTGAAGTATTAAACTTATTAAGATTCAGAATACACATTTTGAATAAATTTGATGCTTATGATGAACTTATGATAGATTTGCTGATATATGAACTTATGAAATACTTGAAACAAGTAATATTTATTTAAGTACAGTATGCATTTTTCTGTGTGATATTACTTGTTTCAAGTATTCCATAAGTTCATATATCCGCAAATTATCATAAGTTTATCATAAGCATCAAATTTATTCAAAATGTGTATTCTGAATCCTAATAAGTTTAATACTTCAATCAAGAATATTAAATTCAATCAAAAATATTCAAATTAACCAAATCTGACTTTTCTTCTACAATTTTATAATATTCTTCAAAAGAAAATATTTACTTTTTTTGAGTACATGATAATGAGTTTTTCTAAAATTTGTGATGAGTCTATTTTAAGACTATTGTCAAGAAAATATTTTTTGTTAAAGATAACCGTTACTTAAGAGAAGAAAAGTAAACTAAATAATCATTTTTCTTAACAATAGAATGATATTTTTCTGTGTGTAGCACCTCGCCGCCTGTAATAAACAACTCCCCGCGCGCCTAGCAGCTCGATCGCTGGGCGGCCGCATCTCGCCGCGCGCTTGCATTTGGCGGTAGGCCGGGCTAATACGGCGATTTTTAATCATTAATAATTTATTAACTATTGCGAAAATTGCAAAGTGGTAGAGGACTTTTCGACTCAGTTCAGTCCGCTCTATCTGCACACGAGATTAGTCCCCATTATTCTGGGACACCCTGTATATTTGTAATAATATAAAAAAATGTTTTAATTACAATTACAAAAAGTTTTTACAAAGTGAAAAAAAACAACACAAAAAGTAATATATAATTTAATATATGATATATCTGTATTTTTCCAATCTTCAATAAAAGTTTTTTAATAATAGAAATTGAATAAAATGTTGATAAACATTCTTTTTTTTATTTAAATATAATATTAAAATAATATAATATAATATAATAATATAATATAATATAATAATATAATATAATATAATATTAAATTTATTAAATTTAATATTATACAAATGTATTAAATGTTATGTTTTATTATAGAAATATAAATGTATAATTTTATATAATGTACATCATGTAAGTTATTGTTAATTATAAAATTATATAAGATTTTAATAAATGTAATAATGTTAGATATCTCCGTTTATGTATTTGTCAGATGGAAATAATAAAAAACATGACTCATTGAAAAGTTATTTATTCTTTGACAAATTCAATACAATTAATTAATAAAGAGACAATTTTTTAATCATAAATCATACCTCTTAGATGATTTTTATACGATAAAGAAATGCATTAAAATAATATTCTTCAATATAATGTCACAAATAAAAAATGTACAAATCTTAGAAAGAACTAAAGGTAAAGAAGTTGGGCCTATACGCCGATGACCTTGACATATGTTATCAAGGAGGTGAGAAACGTTCTTGCGCGATTCACGAAACTATCGAGATCGCGAATTCTGCGCGTGTCCGCGTTGCGCAATTGCTCCGGTTTTGCGTGACGCGTGCGCCTATAATCCTTCCGGACGACGTCCGGATCACCGAAGGATCTATAATTGATTCCTTTCGGGGCGCGACTCACCGAAGGACAAAGATCCGGTGCCCGGGCTTAAATATTGAACGTTCGCGCAATCTCTCCGTCGAGCAACTCTTTTTGTTTTGTGCTCTCTTAAACAGCCGTCATAAATCTTCCAGCAGTCAAATTCAATAACAAAAATAAGGTAAAATCTTTTGCGACAATGCAAATAAACAAAGAAAGTCACCTCATCATGACTTGTTTGCGAAATCTCGAGAGGTCCAGAATCTTCTGGAAAAGCTCTGCTTATAAAACCGGAGACCGCGCGCGACTCGTGGCCAGATCGTTTTTCGCATACACTGATATCAAAAGTCATCGCGCATTATAATTTTTGCAAAATGAAGCTGCTTGCTTCACCGCAGACGTTGTGAATTCGCTTAAATTCGCGAATAATCCATTCGAGATCATTATACATAAAACTGTAAATATATTGTAAATGATTTGTCGTGTAAATACATTGCTTGTGTGTCTTACGTGCTTTTTTTACAAATTTTAATTGATATCGAACAACTACTGTACACTTGTTATTTACTTAGTCGAGACTTCGCGGGTATAATATACGAGCGCGATACGTATTGTACACTTGATTTCGATAGCAATCCGTCTGTCTTTTCGCGATCGCTCTACATATACTAATTATTTGAAAAGGAAGGAGTGTGGTGACCTTGCCCGGAGTCATGTTTCGTGCTCCGTTTCTGTCAGCTGCTTAGTCAGCTTCTCGGAACTTGACCGTGACTTATTTGTCTTTGATTACGTCTTTTTTTATTCTTTATTTCCTCTTTAACTGATTGTTTCTTAATTTATTTTGCTTAATCTGTGTTAATCTTTATTACTTCTTCCTTGATCTCTTTTTCTTACTGTTTTATAATATTTTACTTTAATATTTTATAGCTTGGTCGGGTTATGACAGTCCGATCGGGAATGTGTCCGATCGGGACTGTGTCTGATCGAGAATGTGTCCGATCGGGACTGTTCGACCGCGACTGTGTCCGATCTGTAATCGGAACTCACTCGGGGATAACAACGGGATAAGAGATGAGGAAACGCTAATCTCAGGAAAGTTAGAAAAATCCGATTGAGGATTAATATTAAGTGTATCGTTCCCGTTGGAGTTGCGGATAATTTTTCTGGCGTCGATGAAAGGAATATTTTTGTAAGCAGCAAGTTCGCGGATACGTCTTTGGATGTGACGTTCGGGGCATGAGGGATAGTTAGATATGTGGGAGCCCTTGCAGTTAGCGCATGTAGGGAGAAGATTGATATTCGGACGGGGGAGTCAGCCTCATGCAGCCTATCAGCGCAATGAGGGCAGCGAGGATGTCCTTTACATTGAGAACTAGTATATAACCATAAGGAAGACAAGAGAAGCATTAGTATTTTAGAAACAAAAGTATTAACTTTGTAGCAAACCATGTGCAGAAAGATATATTTAGGAAGAAATTGGCCCTTAAAGGAGATTGATATAGTCTTTGATGGAACGTATCTTACCGACTCAGGATCAGATTCAAAAGAGTTGATGATTTTCCTATTGAGTCTCCTGACACTGGCAACGGCAAAGGGACAGATGATTTCTTTTTTTAATTCCTCCTCTGTGATATCAGTAGGAACGTTCCTAATAATGCCCTGTCTTGACGTCCTGAAAGGTGGAATAAAGGCGATAAGATTTTTATCTATCAATGCGGAGTTATTAATAAATTTGTTCGCCGCTTCGCGAGTTTTCATGTGAACTAGGATTTTTGAGAAGCCAAGTTTTTTTTGTTTCGAGTATATCCTGTTTGGTGGATGCGCTGAGAGCACGATCAACAGTAAGGGGATGAAATGAGGAGGTGGAATTGGAGATATGCTGGACGAAAACATCGGAAGGTCCTTGGCAGAATTCATCGTATTTGTTGTTTAGAGAGGCCTCTTTAGGATTGACGGCGTTGTCTGATCTGAAAGCTTTTGATTAGTATGTTTCTCAACGGGGGGGGGGGTGAAATGAATCGACAGTAGGTAATATGCGTTTTTTGTTAGTGAGATTAGTTAGGTTGTGACCTGACTTATATAAAACGAGAGTTCGTTTTGGATAGTTATTTTAGGTTCTCTTACCTTTTCAATCGGTCGCCAGCTCATTTCACCTTCAATGAGCAAGGGTTTCTTTGTTCCGTTGGTCAATTGCGCTCCTTTTCTTTGTTTCCTTTGTTCTTTTTGTTCCTTTGTTCCTTTGTTGCGGTGCCTTTTTGTTCTAGTCCCTTTGTTCCTCGATCCTTTTGTGGTCGGAAGCCACGCCCCCTCGTGTCGCGCCACCAAGATAGCCGCCAACGATTTCTCTTAGCCACGCCTACAACCTTTGTGTCGCGGACTTGTCGCGACGTGTGAGATGACGCAATGTGACGTCACTCACTACGCAGTACACTTTTCACTTTCACTCGCTAATTACGGTATTCCACCGCTAATTAACGCACTTTTCTATGTTTCAGGACGCCGTGGGATTACGAATTATTGCCCCGCTTCACCAGGATTCACCGGATTCTCGCCCGGCAGAGGAATTCCAAGGAATTTGACACTCAAGGAACAGGTAATTAAATAAACACTAATTTTCTTAAACATCGCATGCGACACGTAGAAGCCAGTAAGTCAATCATGATGCTAACATACAAAAATGTTTATATCTCAGAAACGGTTGAGCTTTCGACCTATGTTTACTAAGGTTTTTTACTCAGTATGGTGTGTCCTATCTACAATATAAATATTGAATGGTTATTTTTGAACACCCTGTATAATATATTTACATATTATATACAAATTTTTTAATATAATATAATATAATTTATTAACGTATTTATATTTATTAACATATAAATAATAATATTTAATAATAATATTAAATTATTAATAATATTTATAATTATTTTAATATTTAATAATAATATTTAATAATATTTAATTTATTAACATATTTATATTTCCAATAGAGAAATTTTTTACAATTGACCAATACCAGCAAATAAACGGGCGAAATTGGAAGAATATTTTTTAGGGAGAACGTATCTCTTGGTTTGAGATTACAAGATTCCCTTAATCTTCCTCCAACCATACCGTGAATAAATAGGCTAGAAAAATATAGGTCCGAAAAGTCGCTGAAGCAGGAATCGAACCTGCGTCTTTCGCTTGCCGGGCGACTGCTTTAACCATCTAAGCTATTCAGACCCTTTCGATCCTATATTTTTCAATTGCCTTTTAATAGATGTTAGTAAACAATAATTTGAGAACGTTTTACCGGCTCTCGGCCGGTAAAATATAGGATCGAAAGGGTCTGAATAGCTTAGATGGTTAAAGCAGTCGCCCGGCAAGCGAAAGACGCAGGTTCGATTCCTGCTTCAGCGACTTTTCGGACCTATATTTTTCTAGCCTATTTATTCACGGTATGGTTGGAGGAAGATTAAGGGAATCTTGTAATCTCAAACCAAGAGATACGTTCTCCCTAAAAATATTCTTCCAATTTCGCCCGTTTATTTGCTGGTATTGGTCAATTGTAAAAAATTTCTCTATTTGAATTTATTTGACTAGCGATAAAAAAAATTACCAATTACTTAATTTAATTCGCTCCTGGACCTAATTATGGAGCCAACACACAATATTAGAATTTACATCTTTCACCGCCGAGAGCCGGTAAAACGTTCTCAAATTATTGTTTACTAACATCTATTAAAAGGCAATTGAAAAATATAGGATCGAAAGGGTCTGAATAGCTTAGATGGTTAAAGCAGTCGCCCGGCAAGCGAAAGACGCAGGGTTCGATTCCTGCTTCAGCGACTTTTCGGACCTATATTTTTCTAGCCTATTTATTCACGGTATGGTTGGAGGAAGATTAAGGGAATCTTGTAATCTCAAACCAAGAGATACGTTCTCCCTAAAAAATATTCTTCCAATTTCGCCCGTTTATTTGCTGGTATTGGTCAATTGTAAAAAATTTCTCTATTTGAATTTATTTGACTAGCGATAAAAAAAAAATTACCAATTACTTAATATTTATATTTATTGATGTTTAAAATGTACTTCGAAGTTTATAGAAGTGAAAATCTTTATGGTCCAACATTCAATACTTACAATGTCCATGGTCTTCTTCATCTTACCAACGATGTAAGACGTTTTGGTTGTTTAGATTCATTTTCCGCATTTCCTTATGAAAATAATATGTCAATTTTCAGGAAATATTGTAGGAAACCAGGTGTACCTCTCCAACAGTTTTCCAATAGAATGGCAGAGATAGAAGTTCATAAAACAAGCAATAATCACGATGTTGATTCATCTATTCGTGTATCTATGCCACATAATAATGATAGTAATTGTCTTCAATACCGTAAAATTCAATTTAATAACATATCATTAGGTATAGATGTACGTGACAATTGTTGTATCTTACGTGATGGATCGATCTGTATCGTCTTCAACATTGTTGTGGATATCAACTCCTTTCGTTTGGGTGTGAAAAAATTTTTAGAGATTCATGATTTTTACGATATTGTCATGGTATCTTCTGTTTTTCAGATATATAAGTGTGCTACGTTAAACAGCGAAATTTTTTATGTTCATCCAGATCAAGTCCATGCAAAATGTTACAGGATGCCTTTTTTCAACAGCACATCGACGGACGATAGCAACAGTGATGGAGAAAATAATTCGGAAACGTCACAATACATTGTCGCTGTTATTATACACAGCGAGAAGATGTAAGATGTGTCTATGCTGTAAACTTTTAATTTTTATTTCTCACAGGGATTGCCACAGAACGTGTGTTCTCTTTTTCTTGCATCTTTCTTCTATATTTTTCTCTCGTTTGCTTTCTAACTTCGCTTCCATATTTTTCTCTCCTTTGCTTTCTAACTTTATCGCTCTTACATGGTCTTATATTGCCTTTCTCTATTACTTTTCCCTTACGTTGCTCTTTATAGATAATACATATTGTATCTACATCTCGTAATATTGTATCTACCTATATTGTATGTTCCTCACGATAATCTGCTTAATAACTCACTTTGATGTTCGAATTTCTCTTCTTAAATATCTTGTAACATCTCTCGATATCCGTTTTTTTGTTGAATTGCGCTTGAAATTGAGAAGCATTTTGTAGATAAATTGCAGGTTTATTTGAAGCAATAAAAATATATAAACATGTTGATTTGCAAAAAGAAGTGAACGATGGAGTTATTGCATAAAATATTCCTGTGGAACGGTAAGAGTTACTGCATAAAATATTTCTATTCCATTAAATTACAATATATTTATATTGCCAATATTGTGACGTATATTGTGAGATAAAAGAAAATGCATTTATAAGCTACTTTTTGAGAGAAAAATAATCATGTATACTATAATATTGCTTCTCTTTTAAAACACTACAAAGTCAGTAATTAATAAATATTTAATACGAAAATCATCTTATAAATGAATTTATTGAGAATCTTTTTTTTTCATGTATCTGAAGCTATAGCTAGTATAAAATATATCTGTTACATATTATATAAAATTTATCACTTACTAATATGTTTTTTGACTTATAGGGACTTGCAGATGGATACGCGGCCGAAGCGCACAGTTTCAAAGCCGTTGCGCTATCAGACGACTTCTTCCGACGAAAGTCCGAAACGAAGAAACACCGCGTCAACAACTACCGGAGAGATAGATAAGGACATCGACGATTTGAGGAGGATTGCGCAGACAAACATGAATAATGAATTACAATATTTGTTTCCTCAATCATATACACTCACACAAAACCAAACATCTTACACATACGCATACATTCCAAAACAAACAAATGAACCACACACAAACGTTGAACCACACACAGCCATTCAATCACAAAAAAATATTCCATTATACAGAGAAATAAATAATCAAGCACACATAGATATTCAATCGCACACAAACATTGAAGCACACGACATAAACAGTCAAACATATGCAGACATTCAACCACAAAAAAATATTCAAGAATATAGCGGAATAAATAGTCAAGCACATACAGATACTCAATCGCACACAAACATTGAAGCACATGATATAAACAGTCAAACATATACAGACATTCAACCACATTCACACACAAGCGTTCAATCAGGCAACACAAACAATCTAGCATACACAAATCTTCAACCAAACACAATTAAAACATATTCACGCACGTCCCATAACACTTGTGCCTCCAATGTGTCGCAGACGTCCAATACATTACATACATATCCTACACACAATTATACGTCACACATAGAAACTGAAAAAACAATTCACACTAATGATATATTACGTGAGTTTCAGGACAATACAAGAACATTGTCTCCCCAGGGTGGCACTATACACAACCAAAGAAATCAAGTTCATCGAGGATCAACTCGTGATCAGCATACCTTAACACACGCAGACACAATAGACAATGGGTAAATTCATATATGTTTGTATAAAATAAATAATTATACATTTCTAATAAGAACATGTATACATTTAATAAGAATTCTAATGTTATGTAATAGTAAAAATTACAGTAATATTTACCTCTGTACATGTTATTTAATCTTTGCAGAAGGACACACAACTGTGTAGAACGTGTGGAGGCAGAGCTGAAGTAAGTGTCAGATATGTATCGTATTTATTAATACGATTATAACATTTCTGTAAACTGATTTATCTTTTGTTTGTAGAAGAATGAATACTTTGCTGGAAAAAATCTTGAAATGCGTGCAGAATCGCCGTCATCCAACACAGAAGCCAGATATTCTCCCGATAGCATCGTTAACAGAGATGGATAGATTCGAAAGAATCGATGAAGAAGATTATTCTGACGTCGTAAGTAAAACGAAAAAAGTGTATGCTCTTTATAATATTTATATAACATATATATATTTTTTTTATAATTTTTACTTACCTTGTTTTAGGTCAATTATTTAATATATATCGGCGGCTTCAATTTGAAGGAAGCCATAAATCTCTGTTTCAAAAAAGCTATTAAAGACGCCTTAACACCATCCTTCACTTGGTGAGGCCGCGAGGAAGGACAACGACCCTTGTATAATGCTCGCCTTACTATGGCTATTTACGGTACAATCTTTTCCATTTCTTTACACATAACTGTTGTAATTATTATTGCGTGTCCCATTAATAATAATGTAGTCTGCGTTCCTTTTTTTTCAGAGGCTGTATGTTCCAACCGGCATTTTGAGAGATCAACTCGTTCGGAATTTCAAGTGCAGTTTCGAGAAGCTCTCCGGACGGCGAAAGAGAGACTGAGGCATAGGATACGTGATTCACGCACGCGGTCAATCAATCGCGTAAGAAGAAACATCAACCGCGACTTATGGAGCGATGAGCGGCCAGAGGAAACGAACGAGGATTAAGTTGAAAATTTATTTTTAGGTTAGTTAATAGATATTACTTAATGACACCGGTTTGTGTGTGTGTGTGTGTGTTCTGTTCATGTCCCGATTGGACACAACCTCCCTGATTCGTCAATCACGGTATAATGAAAATCCCTAAGTACCGGACGATATGAGTGGTGGAGTCTCCAATCGAGATGTGCGCTAATGAAAAAAATACTGCCTTTAAATATATAGTTACATATTCCAATTAAAATGCTGTAATTAATGTATAAAAACATTTTAATTTCCAGGAAACCCGCATGTGAAGGATGCCCGCAACGGACGGAGAGATGAAAGAAGAAACCAATCTGCGGTGGAATGGAGAGGCATCAGGGTAAAGGGGGGTTACGTTGGATGGGCACTACGCGCATAGGCTACCGGGTTCCGGGAAGTTCTGTGACAACAGGTCCCCGGATCCCCGGTAGGCAGGCCACAAGGTAGTTGCCACCAGAGTTTTTAGTGGGTGAGAGTCCCACATAACCCCGGGGCCGGGTCCGGGGTATGCATTATGCATTTTCTCCTCCGCCCGTGTAAAAAAAAAAAAAAATTAATCGGCACTTTTAATACTGCGATGCGCGAAAATTTAATATTGCGATTTCTAAATTTCTTTGCGTGTAAAATGTGTATTATATTTTTCTATAAAATGTATTATATATCGTACTATATTTTTTGTATATATTTAGTCCGTTTGAATTGTAAACGCGAAATTTATATTGGTCGGTAATATATATATTGTCAATTATAATAATATAGATATTAATATTTACTTTGTATTATACATTATTGTATTATACTTTTTATTATATTATATAAAATTATTTTATTAATAAAATAAAATCGGATTTTTTCTATATAGTCTTAATTATTTTTTAAAAAAGTATAAAAGAAATCAATATTGGTATACGTCAAATTTAAATGGCTTCGGAATAGCAAAGTTTGTTCGGTTTTTGCTGACAATTTGCCATCAAATTGCGCGCGCAGATCTTGCTCGGTTTTTGCCAACAATTTGATGTCAAGTCATATCAACAAGCTTTGCTCGGATTTTGTCACCAATTTGCTGTCAGGTTATGTCAGCAAGGTTTGCCAGCAAAACACGAGCTTAATGCGGACACAGATGGCTATGGTTTTGGTGCGATATTTTGATCGAATTTGCTGCCAATCTGCGCGCATAATGCTAACATTTGGCTAACTGGGTAAAAGTCAAAATCTCATGAAAGTAATAGTGCCACATCTAAAACAAATATTTCATATTCCTGCTAAGTTTAAGAGCAGGAAGAAATAAAAAGTAAGAACCGAACTCCACGATTAAGCTAGCAGGATAAACATATACCAACTTAGTTAACAAATAAATTTAGTTAACATAGCAAATAAACTAAAAACATTAATAAAACATATTTGGTATTGCTTAGTAAGATACACTATTTCCACATTGGGAAAGTATCAGTCATGTAACAAAAATTCATAAGTCTTGTGATAAAAATTAAATATTGCACGTATAAAAAATCATGAGAGGCTCTCACTACGCTGCTTAGCTCTGCCAGGAATAATTAAAAGTATACAAACATAAAGCTAACATTAGTAATAACTCTCCAATCAAAATACAAGTAATGAAAAACTATAATAATATATTTTAGGCATCAAAATTATGCAACTCATTAACTTTCCTTCCATTGGCAGTTTGGAACCAACGCTTGATCTTGGCTTCAGCGTCAGTAAGGAAGCTATCAGGAAATCGTAGTTTAACTGCACCTACACACAAAGGCGATTGCAATAAAATGATATTATCAGCAAAAGAAACACACTGATGTATATTTCGTATACCATAGGGGTACTAAGAAATAACTTAATGCAAGTAGAATAAAAATTATAGGATTTATGTAATAAATTCAAAAAAATTGAGGTTACTTACCAAATACAATCTCACATAGTTTTGTGTCAGAAAACTTTATCTTATCGCCTTCTGACCCACTCCAACTTATCAGTTTGGCAAGATCATTTGAGATCAACTTGGACAAAATGTTCCCTGTGACACTGCGTTCTGAGGGAATAGATAATGTGCCAAAAGCATTGGCACATTTAGAATGAAGTAGATCTCGCTGTTAGGGCACGAAAAGTGATTATCATGATTGGTTAGTAAATTGTTAATATGTATTATACATATTAATTAACATCACATGTGTGGGACATACCATAGCTTCATAATTAATACGATTAGCTGCTAAAAACGTTTCCATCTTTTGAAAGTCTTTTTTTGTCTTCAGTGGAATAGATGGAATATTAGAAGGTATCATGGATTTAGCATAATCTGGATTGATAGACCGGACAATGATTGCCTGATTAATCAGCACTGAATCTAACTTTTTGCTAATTTCCAGAAGTACTGTGCTGTTCAGCTTAATTTCACTGTGACAATGTTTGCATCCAAAATCACCTAATAAATGAAAAACATATCTACTGAGAACCTGCAAAGAATATCAAAGCCATAACTACCTGAATCGTAAACACAGGTAAATACCTTTATCTTTAAAGTTGAAAAAATAACGAGACTCCTCTTGAGTTTTATTTTGATCAGCCTCTGAATTCCGTGATGAAAAACGTCCTTCAAAGCTTGCATCAGAAGTGGTCTGTACCAACGAACATGACAGATTTTGAGACGAACATGAAGATTCCTTATCAGGACTGTTTATCCGCATTGAGAGTGGAAATGAAAATTGAGTGTCTTGAGGAGTATCATCATCTGATATAAAATCACTTGTCACTTTGTTCTTGATGGGAGAGAGATTTGAAGAAGCTTCACTATTTAAAAATGTTGTTGCATGGTTCTTGCTTGGCACTGTTACTGACACAAACTTCTTTTGCTTGGTATGATCCATTTTTCGCAGTTTCTCGTTCCTCTTACAGATAATACTTTGAGATTGGCTACCGCAAACCTTTTGCAGTTGTCTTTGCTTTCGCTCACTGCCTTGGCTGGAATTGCCTTGGTACTTCTGAAGGACTCTAAACTCGATATTTTTCTCCAAAGGTTTGTTATAGCCCGGAAGCTATAACCACATTTTTTAATATAAGATGTCGAAATAGAAGGGCATTGACCGCGCGAAATGCTCGCACAGCAACTCACGCGCGATCGCCCGAAAAACTTGCGAAAGTGCAAGCGAAGAGGTTCAACTTTAAACCTGCTTCGCTTGCACTTGGACTTTGGTCGCGCCCCCGAAAATCCCGGAAATACCGAAGAGATAAAAGGCCCGCCGCGGATGCGCGCCGGGCAGTCGTATATACAATCTAAGTAACAAACGATCAATTAACTTAACGTTAGTACGAGAATCGCTTAACGCGCCAAAGTCGCAAGCAGTTATAACACACGTACGTTAACGCGCAGTGAGCCGCGAACGATATTATAAACCCGAGCGCGGAAAGGTATAACTAAATAAACACGCGCTAGTGAATACTGTGAAGACTGTTTAATAAATAAAGGTGAAATAATTAACGCAACAAAAAGTGATTTAATCTATACGAGTCCCTGGCATCCCGGAGTCCCCACTCCTAATTCGGCAACGATCCCGAATTTTATTGCCTTTGCACCGCGAGACACAACAAAATTGGTGGCAGCGGTGGGATCTGCCGAAGGATCGTCCCCGGACTCGTGGCTCCTAAGACCTGCAACAAAACCAAGGTGGTTAGTCAGGCACGCCAGTGTAACAGCTGACGGACAAGGACAACGGACAACACGGGAAAGCAGAGCAGTGAGAGAATTACGGCCAAGCAGCAGACACCCGAGTAGGCACCCCGACCTACGACAACAGCACGGACAACGCACCAGCAGCGAGCGACGACCCGCCGTATCAACTGACAACGCCGGGCCGCCAGCCGTACCCGCCAACGAGCGAGGAACCGCAGCGTCAGCAGCAGCCAGCGCAAAGCGTAAAGATGCGAGCCGTAGTACTGTAAGTCCGAATAATCTACTTATATCGCATGCATTCGGAAGGCGCTAACGTACCACCGATAGCGAATCGAACGTTACATAGTGAACCTGCTCGATTAACTCTACGCGTACTGCGAGAACGACAAAGACTCGATAACGCGCGTAGAGAGTTAGAAATCCGACACTCGAGCGATAGCGAACCCGAAGACGTCGCGAACGAATACGACCTGCCATTTACTAATCGCGACGCCGACATATTAATTAATAAAGCGATCCCGAGAGTTCAATCAAACCTCGAAAAAGTGCGCAGAAAATTAGACGCGTACTATTCTAGCGATAGCGATTCTGAACTACCTGCGAATGTAGTAGTAGAACGCGAATTTCCCTTTTCTAGCTTCGACGAAAGCTTATTCGCGAAACACGAGCTCGACTAAGTTACCGCGAACCAAAAGCAAATAAGACCGCGCATTAGCCGAACGCCGAGCAACGTATCGCAACGCGGCGAATTTTCTTTAACGTCGTACGATAGCAGTGTGTTCGACCCGAACGAAAATAACGAAGACGAAATAATGTCGCTCATGTATACGCCGCCAGCGAACGCGACGAACGACGACATAGATCGAGAAATCGAACATCTTCGAAATAGCATACGGCACATAGACGAACGCGTCGTATTAGTCGACGTGCACGAACCGCCCGCTAATCGCGAGACAAATCCGGTACTAAATACCAACCGCGAACAGAGGCGCGATCCGCGCACCCTTAAAGAGGAGCAGCGCATGGACCGTCGAGACATACACGTACACGCTCACGATCGCGATACACGACACACGGAACACAATACCGACAGAAACGACCACACACAAATACTGGACGTATTAAATCTACTTCGCGCAGATATGAATGCACGCGAATAACACGTATAGAGAATGCGGAGAGTCACCCATACGACCGTCGAGAAAATGATAACGACGAGTATCACATGACGTACGGGCGAACCGAGCGAGACATAAGAAACCGACGTGGTACCGCGCCGAATTACATGTCACTGAAAGAAGCGAGAATAATGATTCCGGAATTCGATGGATCTTCGCGCAATAAACTACAGGAATTTTTAAACGCCAGTACCTACGCAATACATAACATAAATCCCGCGGAAGAGGAATCTCTAGTGCAAGCGATATTATACACCAAGCTCAAGGGAAAGGCCATGCAAGACTTTGAGACGCGAGACATACAAACATACGCCGAATTGAAGCAACAACTCGAAAAAAGTTATCAAAGTGAGCAAAGCACCGCGCACTTACAGCTTGAATTTAACTCGCTAAAACAAAAAACCGCCGAATCAGCACAAAATTTCGGGCAACGCGTCGATAAACTCGCAATGAAATTATACGACTCGATGATAGAAGGCGAAAACCATTCCGCCGCATATAAACGAGCAATATTAGACACAATACAGAAGCAAGCTTTATTAAATTTCCAACTCGGATTACACGACGACCTAAAAATCCTCGTCCGCTCACAGCGATACGCAATGCTGCAGGAGGCGATAACCGGCGCGAGCACGGAAGAAAAGCTTATAGGGCCGACAACGACGCGAGCACACAATTTTTCTAGCCGGAATAAAAGCGAAACGTACCCCTCACGACAGAAACGAGAAACGACAACGCAATATTACAAATGCGGGAAAACCGGACATTACGGGCGCGATTGCCGCAGCAGCAAATATGCGTTACCGAAACCGGATAAATCACGCGTTAACGGACGACCGAAAGCGAAGACGCCCGAGCACGCGAAGCGCGAAAATAATGATAAAAAATCGCACAACGAAAAAAAGAAAGGCGAACAAAAGATATATCAAGCGCGAAAAAAGAATACGGACACCGAGCGTAGCAGCGACAAAGAGGAAGAACGCGAAGAAAAAAGTAAGAAGACGCGCGCGCTCGAATATCAAGTAACGCATATACGACGAACACCGCGAGGAACAGCCGGACTAGATTTAATTACCTTACCGATCCGCGAGACAAAAAACGGAAAAGTAAATATGCTATATGATTCCGGAGCAACTATTTCACTAATAAAAGTTAAGCAACTAAAGGGCGAGACCGTGATTTACAAAGATAAAATTACACTCGTCGGAATAACCGGACATAAGGCACGGACGATAGGTAAAATGTACGCGACAATCGACTTAGCTGATCGTAAAATTAAGCACGCGATTTACGTCGTGAAGGATGATTTCCCTATGAAATACGAAGGTATCCTGGGAATCGACTTCCTCCGGAAGCAGCAAGTATCATGCGATTACAAAAAGCGGGAACTCAAAATAGGAGACGCCGTATTAAAACTCATGCCGTATAATAAAATTACGCTAAAACCGCGCAGCGAAACAATAGTACAAGCCGCGACCGATCGCAACGAGATAGGCGTCATAAAAGCGGAAGAGCCTGCGCCAGGAATTTACATCGGACGATGCCTAGTCGAACCGGAAAACTACTCGTGTCCGATCAGCGTTATAAATACCACGGACGAGATAATCGAAATTCGCACACCGCTAGTAAAAATAGAAGATATAGACGTAGATAACCCACATGCGATCTATACAATACAGTCCGAAAAAATGCGAAATTACTCGTCACGAAAAAATGAGATCTGACAAATATTACGGACCGACCATTTAAACGACGAAGAAAAACAAGCGATACATAGGATATGCGAGGAATACAGCGATATATTCCATTTGAGCGGAGAACCACTGTCCTGCACCGCGACCATAGAGCACGAGATAAGCACGCGCGCCGACACCGCCCCGGTTAACATGAAACCGTATCGACTTCCCGAGAAGCATAAGGCGGAAGTAAATAAACAGGTACAGAAAATGTTAGAAGACGGAATAATCAGGAAAAGCGCTAGTCAATGGAACGCACCATTACTGGTAGTGCCGAAGAAACCTGACGCATCCGGAAAACCGAGACTCCGCGTAGTAATAGACTTCCGACGATTAAACAATCTAACGATAGGCGACTCGTTTCCGTTACCAAATATCACCGATATATTGGATCAACTAGGAAACGCCAAGTATTTAACTAAGTTAGATCTAGCATCGGGGTATCATCAGATACCAAAGCTGAGCATGATAAAAAGAAGACAGCCTTCTCAACCCCCTCTACGGACACTATGAGTTCAATCGCATGCCGTTTGGATTAAGGAATGCACCAGCAACCTTCCAACGATTGATGAATTCGGTGCTGATAGGGATGCAAGGGCTAAGATGTCTAGTCTACCTCGACGACATCGTAATTTATGGATCCAGCCTAGAGGACCACAACAAACGACTCACGGAAGTACTGCGGAGATTACGGGAAAACAATTTGAAATTGCAACCGGAGAAATGCGAATTCCTGCGTAAAGAGGTAATTTATTTAGGTCACATCATATCCGAAAACGGAATAATGCCGGACCCATCGAAGCTAACCGCAGTAGAAAATTTCCCGATACCAAAAAAGGTGAAGGACATCCAAGCCTTCATAGGGTTAGCAGGATATTATCGAAAGTTCATCGAGGACTTTTCGCGAATCGCCAAACCGCTAACGAAATTAACGAAGAAGAGCGAAAAATTCGCATGGACGGCGGAGCAACAGAATGCATTTGAAGCATTAAAAGAAAAATTAATGACGGCGCCAGTGTTGAAATACCCAGATTTCAGTGAAGAATTTAACGTGACCACTGATGCCTCCGACTATGCAATCGGAGCCGTGCTATCGCAAGGACAGGTAGGCAGTGACCGCCCCGTTGCTTACGCAAGCAGAGTACTATCGCGTGCGGAACAAAATTATAATACGACAGAGAAAGAATTACTAGCCATCGTATGGGCAGTAAAGCATTTCCGACCATATATCTATGGAACAAAATTTAAAATAATTACAGATCACAAGCCATTGATCTGGCTATTCAATGTAACAGACCCCGGCTCAAGATTAATTCGCTGGAGGTTAAAGTTAGAAGAATACGACTATGAAATCATTCATAAGGCGGGACGAGCGAACGCGAACGCCGACGCGTTGAGCCGACAGGTAACAAGAGACGCAGAAAAGGAAGAGAGAGAGGAAGAAATTCTCCAAGTAAAAGAAAAAGAAGACGCAAGAATCTACACAGAGGAGGAAAAGCGGCAAATAATCTACGAATATCACGATGCCCCCACAGGAGGACATCAAGGAGTAGAAAGAACGATAAATCGAATCCGGCTAAATCACAATTGGCCGGGTATAACAAAAGACGTCGAGAAATATATCTCGAAATGCGAGTCGTGTCAAAAAAATAAATTATCGCGACGAAATAAAGCACCGCTTACCATTAATGATACTCTCACAAAACCGTTCGAAAAATGCGCGTTAGATATCGTCGGACCATTAACAGAAACTACAAACGGAAATAAATATTTATTAACGTTTCAAGATAGCCTCACGAAATTCAGCAAGGCGATACCGATTGCGAATCAGAAAGCGAATACAAGCGAATATAAGCAAAGAATTCGTTACAAAAATAGTACTCGAATACGGACTACCGGATAAAATCTTAACGGATCAGGGCACGAATTTTATGAGTGAAATCTTTAAAAACACTTGCAAATTACTTAAAATCGAAAAAATAAAAACAACTGCCTATCATCCGGAAAGTAACGGAGCGCTAGAGAGATCGCAACGCACCCTCGCCGAATACCTTCGTCATTATATAAATTCAGATCAAACAAACTGGGACGAGTGGACACCCTACGCAAGGTTCACCTATAACACGACCCGCACACAGCCACGGGCTATACACCGTTCGAGCTAGTCTACGGGCACCAAGCCAGCCTACCTACGGCACTGTTTAAGCCCCCGCGAGCGACGTACAGTTACGAAGACTACGCGCAAGAATTAAGGGAAAGGCTGCGGGCAACAAATCAAAACGCAAGGGAAAACATAAAAGAAGAAAAGCAAAAATCAAAAGAATATTACGATAAAACCGCGAAAGAAATTAAATTTAAAGTAGGCGACAAAGTACTCGTATACGACGAGACACTACGACGCGAACGGTCAAAGAAATTAGACGCGCTATGGACAGGGCCGTACACGATAATTGAAAAAAATTCCGACGTGAACTACACGGTTAAAAAGGGTAGGAAGACAATACGCATGCACACAAACAGGTTAAAAGCGTTTATAGACGGGTAATAAAAAATAAAACACTTACTCAGTAAGCCGCATCCAAGGGAAGCAATCCGGAGCAAGCACCCGGTAACGAGCCAGGTACGGGACATCGAAAATAAATCCCCGACTCCAGGGCACCAATTCGGACACTGTGCGCCGACCACTGGCCACATCCACGGTCACGTGCAGTGAAAAAGGGGTGTTGCCACCCCTATAGACGGCAGAAAGAGCCCGAATGACCGGATCACTAGAGCACTCGAGCCCTACGACGGGCCCGCGCTCGCACCACTCGCATAAGAGAGTGCGACCTCTCATGAAGAAACTCTCGCCGCAATCCTTGCACGACATATTTTTTATGTAATAAAAGATACAACGACAGATCGACAGTCAAAAGCAGACTAAAGAAAGAAGCGTCAGTAGCAGCGTAAAAAATCCGAGAAACCGAAAACCCGTAAGTTAATAAGAGTAGGACTAAAAGAAATAATATCCGCCAGAATATTATATTAACACCGGATACTCGAATTTAACACTCGCGAAATACAATAAAAACCGTCACAGTACGAAAGAAAACGCTACAAACACATACAAATAAAATAAAAGCGCTAATAAAGAATAAATAAAAAGACACTTACCCTATTCCAAGCGGCGCTCGAGGAAAAACCGCCACAACATATCAAACGAAAAATTGAGGCGGACACGACGGAAAATCTCCGAAATCGAGGGAACTTCCCATGTAAATCCCGGAGAAAATCGGTCGAACAGAGTAAGGGGGTAAAACCACCCTGTACCCTCGACCAACCAACCCCTAGCCGGACCCCAGTCATATGTCTCGGCAAGACGAGACAACACAGCATACATCTCCGCGTAGGAAAAAAGCCCCCCGTTGGGAGCCTCCTCCTCCTCCACAAGTAGTGGAGAAACAAAATAATTACCGCGTTTAGGCAAATTCGCGCACACCATCTTTGATAAGTTGTGCGTAATTATTTAAAGGAGACGCGCGGGTAGACAGTAAAAAACTGACTGAAGAAAAAATTTCAGTAGCACCGCACAAAATATATGAAATAAAAAACTTTTGAAATTATATCCGACAGAAACGATAAAAGGATAAAATATGTAATTCCAGAATACTCATATTCGGGATGAGATCAGCTCTAACCGAGCAGCACGATACAAATCACCGATACGAAATCGAGGAATTTCACAACCATCCAGGAGTGTACTTCGAGAAAATAGGACAACTACAGCAAGTAACAAAAACATGGAAAATCGTTACCAAATTGGATATAACGGCATTAAATGACAAGACGTGGCAAATAAACAAATACACACAACAAACATACGAAACATGCGAACAAATAAAATCAGACGACCACAACAAACGTACTTGCGACAACTTAAAAGAAATCGTAAAAAACGAATCGAGACAGTTAGCAAAATTAATTACTTTAATAAACACCTTGTACAAAACACGGACGAACAAACGTCTCGTAGACGGAATCGGGTCAATAGCGAAAACCTTGTTCGGCACAATGGACGCGAATGATAGGGAACTAATAAATGAACAACTAAATCTTTTACAAAATAAGCAGCAAACGTTGCAACATGTTACAAAAAATCAAATTAAGGTCCTAAATAGTACTATAGTACATTTAGACAAACTAGAAAACATACTAGATTATAATGGTAAATTGTTAAATCATTATGTCAGGGAATATTACACGCGAGAGGAAATAACCGAACATTTCACGGTAATTACCGCGATGATAACCGACCTAATTAGAGACGCGAAAGACGTGATAGAATATCTCACATATGCTAGTAAAGGTATAATGCATCCTTTACTAACACCTATCAGCGATATTATAACACATTTAAAAGAGGCAGCGCTCCAATTACCTCAAGGCTTGCATTTCCCCTTCGAAATAAGAAGCGAGGAATGGTTGGAAATAGCGAAATATATTAAATTAAACATATATCGTGAAGGATCGGTTATATTTACGATAATGCGTTTCCCGCTCATTGCACAACCAATATACGACATAATAAATGTAATCCCTTTACCTACATACGACAGCAAAAACATATTCACACAGGTAGAAATAAGAAACGAACTAATAGCATTAGATAAGGAGGGACTGACGTATATTGAGATAAAAGAAAAAGAGTTAGACAAGCCTGAATTGGGATATCATGCGAACATTGAGTCGCTCTTCTAATGGTGATAATCCTTGGTGGTGCTCAGGATTTCTTCTGTCAATAAATGATTGGTCTGTGCGCTTCTGTCCATTGTTTAAATAAACTATCCTGTTATGGTACCATTCACCTTCAACCTCACATTTTTCACAGGAAAATAATCCATTATGTCCAATCGTGCATTTCACGAAAGATCTCGCTGGAGCATCACAAATAAAGTTATGTATAGACACATCATAAACATGACCATTAAATTCGAAACCATTTGTGGAAAGTTCCTCCATCTCTTCAATAAATTCCTCTAAAAATTGTTCTAGTGTTGAGGGCTTTGACTCTGTACCAAAATAGACACTAATAATAAAAGGCTCACAAGTTTTGTCAGCCAAAGATCCTAGAATAGGCCAAAAATGTAATTTTCCACAACTATCCAAAGGCAATCTATCTATGCTAATATCCAATCGTATTTGTCCATGAGTATTTAAATATTTTTGAGTCAAAAAAGAATCAAGATTTCTTTTTATTCCCTTGTACCATACATGCCCATTATCAATCTCAGATACTGCCGTGGTCTTAGGTGTATTCAGCAAGGTTACATATGTCTTAGGGAGCTCTGGATGCACTTTGCGTAAAAGACTTAACAATCTGTTCACTTTCCTTTTTGAGACACCATGAGAAGCCCATTCTGTCAGGGCCATACGTAAGTAGACATTTTCATCAAATTCATCTGACTCGCTATCAGTGATATCCTCCATGGAATCCTGTGTATTTTCTGTTGACCAATCTACATTATTATCATTACCTGAAATATCGTTCTCAGATTGGCTGTCATCTTCCATCTGCTCTTGTTCAAAGTGTTCTTATCTCTGCATATCAACATCTGCATTTGATTCTTCCAAATCCAGAACCTCTTCTTCATCCACACTTAAATGATGAGACGCATCAGATGATTCACTTGATATTCCTTCAAATTCTGTTTCATACAATTGTAATCTTAATCTACATTTACGCTCCATCTCAGCTCGCCTTCTCAGGATCCGCTCATGACGATTCTACATATGAAATAATCAAGATGCATTGTCACATTATAGAAATAATAGAGGCTACATAACCTGCAATTTACAATATTCAGATATTCTGAATTTCAGTACTTTCAATAAATGACTGCAATGCTACAAATACAGTGCACAATAGTACGAGCTCTTCACAACAATCTTGCTCTCTATTAATAAACTAATTTAACTTTATCTATATAAAAGAGACATTATTGGAGAGTCTCATGCTATGGCTGCATTCCGATGTTCACTGCCTAAACTACCAGTACTAAAAATCTATAGTTCTATATATGTTATATATGTATATTATATTATAGATTGAATAGAGTGAATGAACAGCAACAATATCACTATCCACTTACCATAAGAACACAGATTAATCTAACTTAACCTCAATCAAAATAGACTGCCAAATAAGAACACTGTACAAAAAGCAAGGAAATACTACACAAAAAATTCATACTTACTAGTCTTTTATCCATGTCGATTCGATGGAGTTATTTTTTTACAAACTATAAATTATAGGCTATCAATTATTTGTTGATACGTTCTGCTGGATGGACTCAGATGGACTGCGCCATCAGTGATCAGTGATGACAGTGATGCGCTGCCGTGTAGTAATAAAGTCGCGCATGCGCATATATATGTATACTTCAGTCAAATATGAGGTATCGTTAGATCCTCTCGCGAGAA
Source organism: Lasius platythorax (assembly GCA_963971435.1). Lineage (NCBI taxonomy): Eukaryota > Metazoa > Arthropoda > Insecta > Hymenoptera > Formicidae > Lasius > Lasius platythorax. The sequence continues at coordinate 3,407,381 of OZ020539.1, forward strand.
AAGAAATGTGAAGAAAGTTGCAAGGAGAAAAAAAAGTTTTTATATGACAATATATATACTTTATAATATAACAATATACACTTTGCAATATAACACACTGCGCATTATTACATCTCATTCAAAATCAGCTGCACGCTGCAATATCTTCAATAATATCAAAATTAACGCGATCGGAAGCTCCAAACGTTTGAAATATAATAGAAATTGCAATACACACTAAAAAACAACACCGGAGATCCCTTTCGAGAAAATAAAACTGATTGTGAGTAAGTCGCAAATTGTCTCATTATAATATAGTCATTTTGATGTCAACGTGACATTGATTGAGTTTTTCCCATATATCACTACAATTATCATCTAAAACATCAATTTTCACCTTTTCTTATATAATTTCATCGTGCACGTCAAATATATATGATGTCAATTTTTCGTCATATTAAACTATTTCCTTGACGCAATGACGACAAACAACAGTTTTGATGTCATATTGACATCATTTTGACTAAGCTGTTTTCACTGGGTATTTATGCAAAATTAAAAATTTATTACTTTGTTATTATGTTCTTTGATATTAAAATGCTACAGCCAAAAAGATCAAACAAAATATTTTATCGGAAGAAATAAGAAAGATAATTTTAATCAGACAATATTTTAATACAAAGAAATATTTTATTAAAAAATGGCCTTCTCTAATTTCATTATTGGATACATATCGGTCCTGATTATCGTCCTGATTATTCACGACAGTGTTTATTATTTAAGAATACTTCGTGCTATTAACGACAATGTTTCTTATGAAAATTCAAATGAAAATTAATTTGAACTTTGTATCGCAATATCTCCGCTCGTAGGACACGTATAGACAAGAAATAATAACACTTTTATTATTGTAAATCGACCCCATCCATTGAGCCCACTTGATCAGTACAGCAGTTGAGAATCGATAATCTGAGATCTGAGGGCCTCTGAACTCGTCAACTTGCGTAAAAATACACAACGCGTGCTTCTTTTCTCACTGTGCTTATACTTGGCACGAGACACTACCGTGTCTCTTGATGGGTCTCTTACAATTTTATGCCGAATCCGAACGGCTGTATAGAAGGATGTCTTGAGCAAGACTCGGTGATTTGCCTTCCGAGAGGTAGTAATCGAATAAAAACAACGTTGGATTTGAACTCAGATCTTTAATTCCTTAGAGCAGCGCACATATCTGCACTACAATCTTATAATATCTATACATTTGCAAGCTCCGTGAAGTTGGCACCCGACTTTAACCGAATTAGATTTTCAAGGTAGCTTCTCGTAGGAATTTGCCTCTAGATGATTGTAGTAATCATTATTTTGTTTGTAGTTTAAAAATAACCGTGATATCGGTTTTTAAAAGACAGTTGGGAACTAATTTATAATTAGAGTTGAGATGACAGTGGACTTCTATCTGAAATCGTTTGTAGTTGTTTGTAGTATAAGAATTTTTGTTTGTAGTTGAAAAGTAAACAAGTTATCAATGATTAATTGATAAGTGAAAATTTATTTACAATGAGAAAATGAACGGCGTCGAATTTCGATCACAAATCATTTGTAGTGATTTGTAGTAACAAAATATTTGTAGTTTAAAGATAAACAAATTGTTAATTATTAATTGATAATGGAAAAGTAATTTACAATGAAAACTTCAACGATACCGAATTTCACAAATCGTTTGTAGTTATTTGTAGACGCAACTGATTTTTAATTTACCTATATCTTAGCTGAATTTACAATTCACAGCTTCAGATGGCGTTAAAAGCGAGGTCTTTGTAGACGAAAGAGTAGCCATTATTGCAAGTTGCGCCATCTGTTCTTTCTGTGTATTCTGAAGCAATCATTCTTGCATTCATTATATTAAGGGCTTTTTTAGCGCATAATATGTTCATGATTCCAAGTTCAGATTCCAAAGATATTAGTATATTTGGTGTGATTCTAACATTATTGATTTAATGACGTCATTTAATGTTAAAAGAACGTACACTTGCTACCTGGGCTTATACTCGTGTCAAATTTTTTAGGTTAGGTGAGTCTTTTTTATAATTGCTTTTATAATTGCTTAATTAACAAAGAAATAATACTTCGGGAACATTTAAACTCTACGATAATTGATTTCTAATAGTAAATTTAGTCGGATGCACTAGTGCGCATTGAATGCATCCGACCGAATGCGCTATAACTCATCATTAATTCTATTTTATTTTTATTAACTTTTTTTTATAGTCCATTTTTACAATTGGAGATTTTTACAATTGAATATGCTTTCATACATTTTTCTCTGGATTCTGCATTAGTCGACTTTTCAAGAGACTCAGTCAGTATATTATTAATTAAGGTAAGAATATTTTTTGTGTAACAGTGAAAAAAAATATATTTATTTTTCACACAAAAGAATGTGTTATATGAATCGATATATGCATTGATTTCTTATATGCTTTCTTAGAACAAATATATTTATTTGACAAAAATAATTTTTTTATCAGACATATTGATAGTATTACATTAATAAAATTTTATTTTATTGTAAAAAATTATTGTTGCAATCTTCCTATTAATTTTTTCAGGAAAGTAAGGAAAACAATTTCTATGTGTTAATAGAATGACAAAACTGACTCGAAAGATTCATTATCGAACTAGTTTCTGCACGGCCTCCTTAAATTAAAAAATGTAACGATTTCATAAAACTCAGCATGTAGGATTAGTTGTGTATATATGTACATATACATATATAATATATGTAAGACCTAGGATATTTTTATATATAATTTAGTCCTCGATTTAGTCATTTTGATCTAGTCCAATCTAGATTATTTGTATATATTATGTGTATATATGTACATATATGCATGTAATATATGTAAGACATAGGATACTTTTATATATAATTTAGTCGTTTCGATCTAGTCCAATCTAGATTATTTTATAAGTATCAATCTAATTCGACCTAGTTTATAAATTTATGTTTCATCATGCCTAAACGAGCACAACTGAGTTGTGATGATCTATATGACATTTTTAAAAATTGGAATTTCTTGAAAGATGGCAAATATTTACCATATAATGATGAGATTTGGCAGGTTGCATCTCACGCAACAAATAATAAAATGAGTAAAGATTACATTTATCAATATATTACACAAAATCGTGGAACGGTTAATAAAGATTTTGTAACAGGTTTATCGTATCGTATCCATGGTAAACATATGCCAAAAATTCGAAAAAAATCAAAAAAATGTAATGTAGATCGACATAACTGGTCAATGAAGATGCCGAAGAAACATCACAAAGATTTACAAGATTTCAGACAAAATATTCATTTGAGCCGCAAAGAATGGGATAAACTAGGAGTTCAATTAAAGGAATATAAGGAAAGGACATATGAAGTTTTAGAACCCGGTTGGTGTGACAAAATTTATTATACGATTTATGAAAATCTTAAATTGCCATGTGCCTTCAGTTTCAAGAACGCTAAAATTGACAGAACAACAGGAGGGCCATTTTTAACTGTCAAATGCCAATGTACCGAATGTAAGACAGAAATTCATTTATATAGTCTAACTGAACCAACTGCTGACGGAATTGATTTTCATGTATCAACTCTGGATACGCGGAGACTTATTCACATAAAAAAACGGCAACTTCGAGGAGATAGAAGAAAACAAGTCGCTGAAGAGCTGAAAGGAAAGTCGGCCTACTTATGGCAACGTGAAGCTGCGCACAAGCGTATGAATTTTGGTGATAATAAACCTGCTGACTTATATTCATCAGAAGTTCTGCGTAAGGTGATGCAAGAAACAATTGAAAAAGAATTAGGATTAAAATCTGGAGATAACCCGATTATTTCTTTGTTTAAAGTAGCACAATCACCTGAATATGCGGGAAGTATTCGAGAAATATGTCTCTATAAACCATTCATTATGTATTGGTTACCGGAACAAATTGCATTATATAACTTGTGGCTAAAAAATGACAAAATAGGTAGCATTAGTATTGATGCGACAGGCAGTATTACAAAACCACTACCAACAGCTGATGGTTCAAAGAGCATAATTTATTTATATCAAGCTGTAACAAATTATAATGATAAAATATTTCCATTATTTCAAATGATATCCGGAAAACATGATGCAAACACGTTGTGCTATTGGATAAGAGAGTGGTTGCGCTCAGGTGCTAAAATTCCAAAAGAAGTTATTACAGATTATTCTATGGCACTTTTAATTGCTTCTTCATTGGCATTTAATCAGCGCAGTCTGCAAAACTATTTGGATGAATGCTTCCATCAAATTTTTTCATCAAGTACATATTTGGAAAGAATGTGTCTTTTGCGCATCGACATAGCTCATCTAATAAAAATGATTACTCGATGACCATGTTTTTCCAAGGATTAGCCCTATGTAAAGGATTTTTTTTGTACGATGTGTTGCATTACTGATTCTTCAAACAGACGTTAAAAAATTTGAAAATCTTTTGCTAGCCATATTGATTGTAGCTTATTCCCCCGGAATTGATGAAAATAATGACACAGATCTCTGCTTCAAATCACGAGAGAAGCTTTTAAAATTTATGAAAACTGATTTTGATACCTGGGAACCAAACGATGATTCAAGAGATGACATTTTTGCAAAAATAAGTGATTTGAATCGTGATACTGAAAATTATGAGGAGGATAACAGACGTCCAATTATTAACTTTATAAAAAATATTGAGAAGAAAAGTCAGGAAAATATAACATCAAGAGGAGTTCCTAATAAATATATGTGCATAAGTTTTGGGGAAAAGCTTATTGAATTATCAAAACAATTCGTTTTATGGACTCATATTATGCCAAAACTTTATCGTAAAAATGATCATCATGAGACCGATGAAATTGAGAGAGCATCTTCGACACGCAGTGAAACATATTTTAAAGATATGAAAAATTTCATTCTGCAGAAAAAAAACTCTCAGAGTTGATAAAGTTGTAGTCCAACATTTAAAAGTTTTAAGTGGTACTGTTAACTTGCTAACACCAAACAAACACAGTAATCTATCTAACAATGATTGTTCACAAGAAAGTATCAATGATGAAACTGATGATAATATGAGTCTGGATAATGTACAATTTTCAGACGCATTACCGGAATGTCAACTTACTGAATCGCCTTTAAAGAAAAATACTATTAAAAGTTCACTATATAATTCAAGTAATTTTCAAAACTCTTCATTCCCAAGCATGAATAACAATCTTATTGAAAGTTCGAAGTATAATCAGGATGAATCTCTAAATAAAATATCTTCTGATAACACCAAAAATATTATAGAAAGTTTAATAAATAATACTGACATGTCATCACACACACCTAAGATTAATAAACCTGTCATTGATAATTTTATAGTTATTGAGGACTCATTCAAGGAAGTTTCAATAGGTAATTCAACATTCGATAAATCATTAATGAATTATACACAATCCAGCAAAAATGACTCTTCTAAGAACAGTGTGAACGATTTATTAGTCGCAGATACATCTCCCATTACTCAAGTTAACAAAAAAAAATTTTGATCAGTGAAACTGAAGAAGAATTATCTTCATCGATTCTTGATAATTCAAATTCTAATATTAATCAATCGACTAGATTAAAGAATTCTTCAGATAAGCCCACCGCCGTTACAGACGTATTACAGGATATTTCATCAAATAATGAAAATTCTTATTTAAATACAGTAGATGAATGGAAAGGATTGCTCAACAATAAGAAGCGAAAGACTGTATATCTTGAATGTTGTCCTGATATTGAAAATCTTCATAAACGTCCAAAACTAATTTAAAAAATTTTACTTTTAATAAACGGTAATAGTAAACCTCCCCTTCAAACCAGTGCAGGGTTACTCAAGTTCTTAAATACTTGTTCTTTTGATTTGATCATTCATTGTGTTCGAGCTGGTTATGTGGACTGGGCTCCGTATAATGAATATGTGAATCAATCCAATAATAAAATATTTAATATCGTTAAAGTATTGTCAACTGAAGGAGCAATTAATTATGTTTATAAGGCTCGTGCAGAAATATTGTTAAAATTCAAAAAACCTAAAGGCAATATTGTAAATTGTGAGGCAAATATTAGCAATATTATTGACGAATTATTTCATGATGAACCTTCCATTATCACAAATCATATTTGCAATGTTTGTAAGGATTCAAAAACAAGGATTAAATCAATATTAGAAGTTGATTTGATCCCATTGTACAAAAAAGGTCTTAGAGGGCTTCAAGAATCACTAAACAATTATTGTCAACATAAGCTTCAAATCTGTAGTACATGTAATAAAAAAAGAACAGTTGTTTCCAAGTACGGATCTCATTTATTTCTTGACATTGAAGCATTACAGTGGACTAGTCTCGCCAAAAAATCAGGATATTTAAGTAATTATCAACGTAAATTTTCTTTAGAAGACCTACCAGGTGATTTGTACTTTGGTAATTATGTTTATAAATTAGTTGGAGTCATTGAACATATTAAAGCAATGAATGAGAATAATATATCTCATTATCAAACATTAATTCGAAGAAATCGAAAAATGTTGTGTTCATGGGAATGTCACGATGGTCTAAGCCCCACAGCAAAAGTACGCAAACTTAATAATCGCGAAAAAAAAGAAAAAAGATTTATTCATGTCCTTTTTTATGTAGTCTGAATTTTATGTAATCGAAACAAATATTTCAAGTATATCACTTAAGTAGTATTAAAGAAATATTAATTACAAAATAATGACACACATTAAACTCAAAAATTTTTAGTTATATACAAAATGTTTTAAATTATATTTTTATGTAAACAATTATTATATCTTAAGTTAAAAATGAATGAAAAAATTATATTATACGTTTATATTATGTTTAAGTTAAAAATATAAAAAAGAAACAGTATATATGTAAGAAAAGTATATTATATCACAAAAAAATACATTGTGATTATTCATTATTTTATATCAGTTACAAAATCACACAAATTTTATAATTGCGAAAAAAACAAAAAAGATTTATTTATGTCCTTTCTATGTAGGCCGAATTTTATGTAATCGAAACAAATATTTCAAGTATATCACTTAAGTAATATTAAAGAAATATTAATTACAAAAAAATGACACACATTACACTCAAACATTTTTAGTTATATACAAAATGTCTAATTGTATTTTTTATTTAAACAATTATTATATTATATCTTTAAATTGAAAATAAATGAAAAACAATATTATGTTCATATTATGTTTATGTTAAAAATATAAAAACAGAAACAGTATATGTACATGTATGCAAGAAAAGTATGTTATATTACAGAAAAATACATTGTAGTCATTCATTATTTTATATCAGTTACAAATCAGTTAAAATAAATATAAATTGATTTCTCAAACCTGCTTTTTTTTACATTTTTTACGTGCTTAAATTTAATAATAAAATCGATAATTTGCTCATTTTTAAATACAAGCGAGTAAATAATTTCTACAATTTTTCACTACAAACAAAAATTTTGTTACTACAAACCACTACAAACGATTTGTGATCGAAATTCAACGCCGTTCATTTTCTCATTGTAAATAAATTTTCACTCATCAATTAATCATTGATAACTTGTTTACTTTTCAACTACAAACAACAATTCTTATACTACAAACAACTACAAACGATTTTTAATGAGAATATGATATTTTTTTATTTCTGAATTAAAATTGATTTCTAGCTGTTTAATTAATGTCTATAATTTGCTCAGTTCTTATATACATGCATATATAAATTTAAAAAATTAAATAAAATAATTTCAACAATAATTTATAAGCAAAACACCATTACATTTTAAGTAATTCTGGTGGTATTTAAATTTAAAATTATAATAAAACTTACTTTTGGGACATAAACACTGAACAAATTATTGATGTTTAACGAACAGCCAAGAATCAATTTAAAATCAGAAATTAAATGACATCATATCTTCATCAAAAGTCGTTGCTAGTCGTTTGTAGTTTAAAAATTTCGATTTGTAGTTGAAAAATATGAAAAAATTATAAAATATTAATTGATAATTAAGAATTAATTTGTAATTGACTTTCAACGACATCAAATTTCGATCACAAATCGTTTGTAGCTGTTTGTAGTATAAGAATTTTTGTTTGTAATTGAAAAGTAAACAAGTTATAAATTATTAATTAATAAGTGAAAATTTATTTACAATGAGAAAATGAACGGCGTCGAATTTCGAAGACAAATTGTTTGTAGTTGTTTGTAGTATAAGAATTGTTGTTTGTAGTTGAAAAGTAAACAAATATAAAGTATTCACTTATAACTGCCCACATAGAAATTGGCATCCAGTGGATGTCCATTAAACCTCCGTAGCTCCATAGAACATCTATCTCCATGGTGGAAGTCAGATAGACGTCTATTAGAGATCCATTAAACTGCTCTAGCTCTTTGGGATGTTTATTTCCACGTTGGAAATCAGATAGACGTCCATTAGAGATCCATTAAACCTCCATAGCTCTATAGGATGTTTACATCCACGGTGGAAATCAGACAGACGTCCATCAAACATCTATCCTACCTCCATAATAAATATTCTCTACAAATCTCTTATAGACGTCCATTAGACAACTATTATGTATAACAGATTTACACATAAATAAATAATATTTAAGTAGATAATTAATATTATCAAGATTAATATTTAAGTTTTATCATTAATGAAAATTTTAAAAAATTATAAATAAAAATAAAAAATTTTCAACTAATTTTTAAAGCACATTTAAACATTTACAATATATTTTATACACCTCATTTTTAAATATTTATTATTTAATTTATAAATAAAATAAATTTAAACTGTACATAATTATATAAATTAATTGTATAAATTACTTTAGGTCTATTAATATAATTATCAAAGCTTTTATTAGAAAGAAAACTGATGAACTGATAAAAAAATGATAAACGTCCAATAATAATCAAATATACATATACTTCTAATGGACCTCTATTAGACGTCTTTAACTGGCGACTAACTGACGTTGCGTGGATCATTAATAGAGGGCTCACGGAGCTTTGGTAGACGATTAATAGATGTTCCGTGGATCATTAATAGAGGGTTCACAAAGCCTCGGTAGACGATTAATCGACGTTCCGTGGGTCATTAATAGAGGGTTCGCGAAGCCTCGATGGACGATTAATCGACGTTCCGTGGATCATTAATAGAAGGTTTGCGGAGCCTCGGTGGACGACTAACGGACGTTGCGTGGATCATTAATAGAGAATTCGCGAAGCCTCGATGGACGATTAATCGACGCTCCGTGGACCATTAATAGAGGGTTCACGGAGTCTCAGTAGACGATTAATCGACGTTCCGTGGATCATTAATAGAGAATTCATAGAATATGGATGGATGAAATATATAATTGTAAATAAAAATAATATTAAAAATTGTAAAAAAAACTTTGTTTATTGAATAAAATTACAAATTAATTTGATGCTTAAGGCTTCTTGGTCTTTGCCGCGACCATGTTGGGTTATGACGTCAGAAGCGAGAAAATACATGTTGAAAATTTTTGCGAGCCATTTTTAGATAAAAAGATATTTTGATGAATCACAACTTTAGATTGTTTTAGCACACTTTTAAAATACTCCGTAAACTATTTTTTTCCCTTGACAGTCAATCAACAACCGTAAAATAATTAAAACATCAGACGTTGTCATGTGGAATGACTGCGCATGTGCCAAAATCAGACGAACTGAGCTTCATATTACTGTCATTTTACAGCTATTGATCGATTATAAAGGGAAAAGGATAGTTTTCGGAATATTTAGGAAAAGTGTGCTAAAGCCATCTGAAATTGTGTTTCATCAAAATATTATTTTATCTAAAAATGGCACGCAAAAATTTTCCGCGTGTAATTTCTCGTTTCTAACGTCATAATCCAACATGGTCGCGGCGAGAATCAAGGAGCCTTAAGCATCAAATTAATTTGTAATTTTATCTTCAATAAACAAAATTTTTTTATAATTTTTAATATTATTTTTATTTACAATTATATATTTCATTCATCCATATTCTTCCCTACAGCACGAAATATTGCTAAAATATTGCATGAATATTTCAATATTGCGACATATTACAAGTATTGCAGCAATATTGTGCAAATATTATAAGTTTAATATTTTATTGGAGACATTGCAAAATATTACTGCTATATTATAATGCAATCACATGTCTTGTATACATTTTATAATGTGTTAGGCAATACAAAACAGATATGAAGGAACGGTTAACTTAATTTATTAATGAAAATACCCAGTTAGCAAAGTCTGTTCGAACAGATTTTGCCAAACGTCTGCTACAAATTTTTGTCAGCAGAAAGACTGTAGAATGTATACAAAATCTGTTATATCAGATAATGATAGCAGAATGTCAGCAGAAATATTACAAAACCTGCTGACATAATTTGACAGCAGATCAGTAGCAGAAACCGAGCAGAATCTGCAGCTTTTAGCCATTTATATAATTTATTAAAATAGTGTAGTTTATTCGCTTACCGCTATGTGGCGCATTATTCACTTTCTATACTCGTATTCAAGTTCTTGTCATGAGCGTATATAAAGCCTGCAAAATGCGGTTAATAACATATGTAATTATTTCTATCGGTTTAATTTCTAATACGATTCCCGTACAGGGAAATTCAGATATTGAACTGATTTTTGGACATCTTTGCGACGTCTTTTAGACTTTTGTGCTATCTGGGAATACTTAGTATTATAAAAATAAGAAATTTTTTGTAAATATTGTATTCACGTTGCAGAAATATTGCACAATATAGTTTGGGAGCGGACATATCTATATTGTATGCAATATTCCAATCTTGCAAAACAATTTTTCCGCAATATTCCATCAATATATCGTGCTGTAGGGGCTATGAATCCTCTATTAATGATCCACGGAACATCGATTAATCGTCTACCGATGCTCCGTGAACCCTCTATTAATAGTCCACGGAACATCTATTAATCGTCTACCGAGGCTCCATGAACCCTTTATTAATGGTCCACGGAGCGTCGATTTATCGTCCATCGAGGCTTCGCGAATCCTCTATTAATAATCCATGCAACGTCTAATGGATATCTTTAAAGACCTCTAATGGAGTTCTAATGAATGTACACAATGCGGAACTATGGATTTCTTGTGGTCGTCCATTGGATGTCTAATTGACGTCTACTGGAGATTTTAAATCTCCATGATAGACATCCAATGGACGTCCATTAGAGGTTTTCGTTCTATGTGGGTGAGAATTTAAACTGCATCGAATTTTTGTCACAAATCATTTAGAATGATTTGTAGTACAAGAGTTTTAATATTTTAGCTTCGTATAGTGAAAAAAATGAAACGGCATCTAAAATTTTCCATTCATCATAATCGACTTTCCACAAAATTCAAAAATTATGGAAATACATACAATAATTCTATAATATTACTACAAACAACTACAAACGATTTGTGACAGAAATTCGGTATCGTTGAAGTATTCTCCTTGTAAATAACTTTTCCATTATCAATTAATAATTAATAATTTGTTTATTTTTCAACTACAAACAAAAATTCTTATACTACAAACAACTACAAACGATTTGTGATCGAAATTCGATGCCGTTAATTTTTTCATTGTAAATAAATTTTCACTTATCAATTAATCATTGATAACTTGTTTACTTTTCAACTACAAACAAAAATTCTTATACTACAAACAACTACAAATGATTTGTGATCGAAATTTGACGCCGTTAATTTTTTTATTGTAAATAAATTTTTATTTATCAATTAATCATTGATAACTTGTTTACTTTTCAACTACAAACAAAAATTCTTATACTACAAACAACTACAAACGATTTCAGATAGAAATCCACTGTCATCTCAACTCTAATTATAAATTAGTTCCCAACTGTTTTTTAAAAACCGATATCACGGTTATTTTTAAACTACAAACAAAATAATGATTTCTACAATCATCTAGAGGCAAATTCCTATGAGAAGCTACCTTGAAAATCTGATTCGGTTAAAGTCGGGTGCCAACTTCACGGAGCTACATTAGCACATATATTATAGTGTTGATAACAATATATTATATTTTCTACCTGCAATACATATCATAATAACATATAGTATAAAATTTATATGGGAAAAAAATTTTCTATCATTTTAATAAAATAAAACGGAGTATAAAATAACTACCATTTTCAAAGAAAAGAAATAGTTAAAATTAAAAAAGTAGTGTAACATAAAAAGTTTTAATTAGTTTTTAAGAACTATTTTTATATTCATTCATTCATTGTCTTTATTCAGCCCCTCAGGGATTTGAAGGCGCTTTTAAGGAGCGTTCCCGAACCTTTACAAAATAAATAAAACATTTCCCCCTCGCGACCTGGCCATGAGCGACCCTTACATTCTTTTACCCCCCACCCTCCGGTTTCCACATCCCGTTCCCCTCCCCCCTTGTCTTCCACCTCCACACCTTCCGCCTCTCTCGTCCTCTTGCTCCCTTCCCCCTTTTGCGTCCTCCACCTTCCCTACTCGTCCCCTCCACCAGATTTGTCCTTCCTCCTCCATCCGTCTCTTTTTACTCTCCTTTCCTCATCCTCTCCTTCTTAGTGGCCTCTTCTCCTTTCTGCCCTTGACTCCAATGTTCTATGCCTCTGTAACAGTAAAAGCAAAGGACACCTTCCTCTCCCTTTCCCCGTTCCCCCTGTCCACCTCCCTAACTTTCTCCCCTCCTCTCTCTCGCTTCCCTTTCGTCTCTAATCATCCTCGCATTCTTTCCACATCCCTTCCTCTTTTACCCATTTCCATTCCCTATTCTCTATCCATATTCTTTTACTGTCAAAAACTACCCAATTCCCCTTATTCCTCTCTAACTTTGCCTTTTCCTTAATCCTCCATTTCATTTTCCTTTCTTCCATCGTCAGATCCTCGTCCACCACCATCTTCCATCTCCTCCAAATCTCCCCCTTTTTCCCGAGTATTTCGTCCCTGTCCTCTCCTTTCTTCATTACCACTAGGAGTAATCTCTTTCCCCCCTCTCCTATCCTCTCCTCCACACCCCTTACCTCCGCCTTTCTCCCCAGGACCTTTTCCATAAGCACCCTCAACCATTCACATCTTTCCTTAAAACTGTCCCCCTCTATCCCCCTCCACACTAAATTCCTTCTCCTCCTCTCCCTCCTTATTCGCTCTTCTCTTTTCTCCTCAGGATCCCTCTCTCTCTCCCTCTCCTCCTTTCTCTTCTCTTCCTCCATCCTATCCTTCACCCTCTTCCAGACCTCTTCTACCTCCTTTTCATTCTCTTCCTCATCTACACAACTCCACCAGCTACTTTTTCCCTCCTCCCCCCTTAAACCCCTGCTTTCTTTCCTTCCGCATGCCCCCCCCTCCTGCTCTCCTCCTCCCACATCCTCTCCCATCCCTTCACTTCCCCCTTTCTTTCTTCCTTCACTTCCTTTTTCTTGACTTCCCGCCACTCCTTTTCCTTCTCTTCCTCATCCTTGCCGTATGTCACCGCTCTTCTCTCTCTTCCCCTCTCCTTTCCGCCCTCCTTTCCTTTATCCGCTGCCTCCACTTCTTTTCTCGCTTCGTCTTCTTTCTTCTTTTTCCCTATTTCATCCTCCTCCTCCGTGTCTTCAAAACTGTCCTCCGTCCTCTCCTCTTCCTTCTCGCTTTCTGCCCTGTCACTCGCCTCCTCTACTCTCTCCATCAATCTTAACCCTTTCTCTCTCATCTTTCTCAACTCCATTGCGATCTCCTCTGCTCTGTTCCTCTCACTTTTGCCCCACATCACCACCCTCCTTCCTCTCTCCCTCTCACTTACGCCAAATCTTTCTTTCCTCTCTTCCCCCACCTCCTTCCTAGCACCATCTTCTCTCTTCCTCTCTCTCTTGCTTCCTTCCGCCGTTCTCGTCTTCGCTCCTTTCCCCCCGTCACTTCCTTCGGCCATCCTTTTTCCCCCCATCTCCTCCTCTTTTCTCACAGCGTCTTCTCTCTTCCGTGCCTTCTCTCCTTTTTCCTCCCTCACTCCCCCGGTCTCGTCCTCCGTCCTCTTCTCTGCTTCCTCGCTCTCTAACCTGCCACTTTCACTCCCTTCTCCTTCCCTTACCCATAGCCCATGCACTCTCATTAATCTCAGCTCCTTCTCTACTCCTCTCAACCCTTTTCCTATTCCTCTCAACTCCTGTAACACTTCTTCTTTCCACTCCATCTTAAGCCTTTTCACTTGTCTCTCTACAGTGCACGTATGCCGCTCAACTGCGTATCCTACTAACCCGTCGCAACACGTGTTCCGCGCACGTGGCCTCCCGGCCTTCCAGTGTCGCCACCACCTGTTGCCTCAATACCTCTTCCTGCTACCTGCCGGTACATGCGATCTCTTCTGCCCCTCTCCACCTTACCGACCACTCTTCCCGCTTCCATACTCCGGCCGCCGATCCTTCCTCTGCCGCCACCATCTCTCCCTTTTCCTGCTCCAAAATTTCCTGAATCATGCCAGCCGAAATTCCTTTCCACCCACAACTCCTCTTCTGCTTCATCCCCCTCCTCTCCTCCATTTCCTCCACCTCCTCTCCTCTTCCTCCATCGACTTCACCACCCACCGACCTCTCATCCTCTTCCCATCCTGTCAAAACACTCCACACACTATCACTGTGCCAAAACGCGTCACCTTACTCCGATCGCCATCTTTCCTCCTCCAACTATTTTTATATTATTTTTATATATATATATATTTTTTTTTATTTATTTTTATTTTTTATATATTACATTTTTATTATATTTTATTAATTTTTTATTATATTTTTTTATTATATTTTTTATTATATTTTTTATTATATTTTTTTATTATATTTTTTATATTATATTTTTTATATTATATTTCTTTGTTATATATTTATGTTATATGTTTACATGTTATATATTTTTATTTGTTTTATATTTTTATGAATATTATAATTATCATATATGCCTTTGTCACATGCGGGTTTTTAATTGTACGCAATTTTCGGCTCATATCGTCGTGTTCCGCCCATACATCTGCTGTATTTCTACAAAAAGCTGTAAAATGTCCAGGTATATTTCGTACAATGCCACTTAGGACATATGTCTCATTATTAATTTCAATTTTCTCAGGAATGTTGTTTAACATTGTTCCACCTGAGTATCTAGTTTCATTTTGTTGAAAAAAGAATTCAGTATCTATGAATAGATATGAATTTGGCTTCCTCTTAATTTCTACAGTCGATTGGCAAGTTTTACATGGCACTGTTTGTGCTTTAAAAAATTGTGAGATGAAAGTAAGAAAATCTTGTTTAAAATCTAAAGTTACATCTGTACTAAAATCTATTATAAACAGTTTTCTCGACTTTATCTCACATTTATTGTTAGTGCAAATTTTACTTTCTTCGACGCTACAAAAATCTGTGATAAGTTTACTTAATAACCAATTAGGAGTAGTAGTACAATCGATAATACTGTTATGCATGTCGAAGATTGTACATAAGATCGCACCTCGTTTTTGATAAAGAGAGTTGTTGACACCTTCGGTAGGATATTTTTTTATAAAAGATAAAAATATGTTTTCAGAATTTTTATCGATCCAATTTTTTAAATTCGGAGTAATTGCAATATGATGTTGTTAATATTTCAACCAAAGAATCAAAAGCACATGTGTTTTTCATATAACTTTTTGTCATTAACAATAACTAAATTACAGTTATTTCCATTTATCAATATTTTATCTTTTCTTTTCCGTAACGGTCTATCGTATGTAAGATTAATATCTGGACGTGACTTTAAATACTTTCCTCTCTGTTTGTTACATTTATTTTCACTTAAGGGCTTCTTTTTTACATTTATTGCTTTACTTTTCCGTGTTTCTCTCTCTCTCTCTCTGCGTTTGTGTATATATTTTCTTTATTTGTGTTGTCCTTTGTTTCATTCGTATTATTGTTAAACTAAAATCTTGTGATATGATAGTTGAGCTTATACAATCGTAAGACACTTTATTATAAGTTGAAACTTGAATATCTTTTAATTCATTTGGCTTTTCACGTGCTTCAGTATTTAAGCCTTTCCAATTTTTTTGTTCCTTCAAGTGAAAATAATCATCTATTTCCTTTAATTCGGCAGAATAAACTTTTCTTTTTTTTTGTTATGTTTATTTCATTTTGTAGTGTAGCAACTTTTTCGTTAGTACGTTTTATCGCAGCATGTTCTAGTTTACATAAACTTTCAATTGACTTGATGTGGCGAATAACAAATTTATCTACGCGCTTTGGTTCATAATTTGACCCTAGATCTGAGTGTTTTAATTCTTTAAAGTAGGCTTCACATCTGCAAGATGTTGCTACGTTAGACGATAAAGGAAAATATCCTGCCATAATTCCTGTCCAGATAAGAAAGTGTTTTGCTAATTTAACTAAATTGATCACGAGTTCTGGACAATAAAAAACGTTGTATGTGTCGGTCTCTACAATTTCTTTTGCAAATTTTTCAGCATGTTCCCTGATATTGTTAATAAATGAATTTAAATTTTTACTCTCATCAAAATCGTTCAAATAATCATATTTCTTGTCATTATCGTCATCAGTAAATGTAAATGATTGTATTCTTTCCAATA
This sequence comes from Lasius platythorax, assembly GCA_963971435.1. Taxonomy (NCBI): domain Eukaryota; kingdom Metazoa; phylum Arthropoda; class Insecta; order Hymenoptera; family Formicidae; genus Lasius; species Lasius platythorax. The sequence continues at coordinate 3,424,088 of OZ020539.1, forward strand.
AAAACAATCGTTTTTCAGCACAAATTACATCATTGCCATCAATATCTTTGTCATCGTATTCACTGTACGCAACAATGAATACTGAAGTCAATAATGTAATGAAGTCTTCGATGTTATCACATGTTGACATTATTCCTACACATCTTACAAAAAAATCCTTTACTTTAGGATGTTTTTTATCGAATACATTTTTGTTACAAATGATTTTAATTAAGTGGGAAATATCAACTCTAATGTAACATCGAAGTGAATATTGTAAGTTCTCACCAGTGATCCACCGATAGCAGTCAGAAATATAATTTTTCAAATTGCGTTCATTGAAAGCCAAGCTTGTAGCATTTAACAGAACCATAGAATAATCGCAATTAACTTCCGGAGGTATTGGAGCTCCATATCTTAAGCTTTCTCTTAACCAATATGTAATTAAATTCGTGTCGTGTTTTTCGGTAATCATTTGAAATAGTGGTTGGATACTATTTTCACCTTTAATAATAATTTGATACAAAAATATGTTTTTTTTTTCACCATTATGTTTATCTATTGCTTTCATCAATTTTCCTGTTGCATCAATTTCAATTTTTCTGACTTTTTTAATTAAAGATTTATATAAATCCATTTGCAATGGAGACCAGTAAAAACAGTAAAAATTATCTTTTGCAATTTCTTTTATATATCCTGTATACTGTCCTCGATATTTTAATTCAGTCAATGAATTAATAGTATCAACATTTTTGTTGATACCTAATTCGCGTACGATTGCTTCTTCTTTTATTTTTCTTAAAGTACATTGTCGTGCAACATAAGGTGGTGCAGAATCTCCATAGGATAAATCTTTTACAGCGTCATTTCGCCACTGTCTCGGTTTTCTATTTAAAAGTTCTTGTCCAATCGCAGTTCGAGTATTTCCTTTTATTGCTCGTTTTTTCTCATGCGGTATACCAGAAGTATCAACTGTGTAAACTCTTAAAACAATACCAGTGTCAGGCGCCGGTTCATATAAACAGTGAGCTCTAAATTCTGCTCCGCATTCTTTACAAAAACCATATATTCGTAAATATATTTGTGCATCTGGGGAATCAAATATTTTACTATATTTAAAAGTATAAGCACATGGGAGTTTATTTTTAATAAAACAAGCTTCGGAAATAACAGTCCAGCCGGTATTAAGAACTTTATAAGTTTTTCCATTTTTTCCTTTCTCTTTATATAATTTCGATATAGGATAAATAGATTTCCATTGCTCATCAGATAAGATCAGATCAAAATATAATTTCGGCAGTTTATTATTAACATTTTCTGCAATATCAAATGGTTGGAATTCTTTAGAGACATCACTTTCATTGCTGATATTAATACTATCTATTACAACTTCTTTGAATGGAATATTGAAATGCTTTTTTAAATTTATTTCCAAATCCCATCGATTATTTCTAACATAAAAATTTAAAGAATCTGGTAACAATTTGTCAGGCATTAGTGCGCATGCATCTTTCCACACTTTATCTGAACGACACTTTAATTTGTGGTTTTCATCAAAAATTTCAAATTTTTTAAGTACGTCCAGAATAATCGTGAAACTTATTAATGCTTTTCTAGGCATTTTTACGATCGTTTTTTAATCACAAGCTACGATAATAGTGCAACGATAATATTGAAGTGAGTTAGCACTTCAGAAATTAAGTCCAAACTGGATTTAAAACGGAATCAAGGAGTTGTAGTTCCGTTCAAGCTATTATCGAATGCAAGGCAACAGTGAGGATCCGGCCAGGCGCCGCTAAGACTTTGTCTCGAAACCGAGCATTAATGAGACGTCGGCGAGAGCGAAACGTTAAGCAAGAGATACGAGATACGAGAAAAGTTCCGTATAACAGAAAGCTTGAAGACGCGCTAGAGATCGTGACCTGAAAAAATGATGAGTACCACAATCGTTGTGGGCTCAAGAAAAAAGACGCAGAGAGTTCCGAAGATCCCGGCGCCTCACTTATATTTAAGCGGGGAGCACACACTTTTCCATAACGCATAACGCATAAGGAAATGAGCCAATCAGAATCTTTTATTTTTATCCCCACTCCTCGTTCCGAGGAGCTTGCGTTGTGTATAATGCACAATGCATAAGGAGTCGAAAAATACGTAAGAATGAATTTTTATGATTATGGGTTGTGCGAAGATAAGTGCCGCGTACTACATACGACGAATTACTAGACCGTTTCTAACATTTCTAACCTTTTCGGAATATATCTGTGAAGGTATGTTTAGATGTTCTTTATTAATATTAGATAAAATTCTTTGAATATCATAAAATTATTTCTTTTTCTGTTATTAAATCATATATATGTATTTAATATTGATAGGAAAATGGATCATGATTCATATTATTATGCTTCATCATATCAAGACGAGGACGAAGATTTCGATGATGGTGAGAGTAAAAATGAAATGAGTGGAGATGCTTTGCTGATCTCTTTAGTGCGTGACCATCCTTATTTATACAATAAGGAACTGACTGATTTTAAAGATAGCATTAAAAAACAGAATGCTTGGGTAGAAATAGCAAGTGTCATGGGCATGACAGGTACGTACATAATGCCTTTCTACATTTGAATTATACATTCAGTTATTATTTGAACTAATTTTCAGTAAAAAAAATACTAATCAATAAAATTATGCTAATTGAAATGAGTTCATTGTTAAATTAATATTATGTTAATAACCTGAAAATTCGATTAATTTTATTTGAGTTGCTTTCCAGCAAGAGATAGGTAATATAAAGTAACATTATAGGCCTGTTCTTTTTAGCTAAACTTTTTGCACGGTTCTTCTTTCCTCTTTTTCTTTTCACGTTGAAGAGAAAAAGAGAAAGGATGAACCGTGCAAGAAGTTCAGCTAAAAAGACCAGGCCTAATATTTGATACAGTGCTTTCCTACAACAATACAACATGACACAAGTATACTTAGCTTTTCAGCTGTGTATATTTGTATCATTGTTAGAAAGCAACTGTATCAAACATTGTGTGTCTCTGTCTATGTCGCTTGTGTCTCTTACTGAAAAGCAACCTTAGTGGTAAATTTAATTAAATGTTGATAAAATTAGATTTCTTATAAATAAGTAGTTTAATTCATCATAATGAATAAATTTGCAATTGATTGTTATTTCATTGGATACTTTCGAATAATTAAAAACTATAAAATAAATTTCTTGTATTATTACATTATTATAAATATTAAATTATGTATGTTTTAAGCTAGTATAATTTTTATTGCAAGTGGAAGAGTGTCAATCCAGATGGATGCGACTGAGGGAGCGCTATTCACGCGAAAAAAAGCAACAACAAGAAGAAACAACCACTGGAAGTGGAACATCAAAAAGAAAAACGAATTTTTTGACAATATGCAATTCCTGGAACGATTTGTTAAAAGGAGAAGGTACGATTAATATATAATTAACTATAATATAGAATATAATATAGAAATTAGAATAGAATGGCTAATAAAGCACATTTCTGCTTTCAGAAAAATAAAAGTATTTTATGAAATTGATAGAACAGAAACAAATAATGCAAATAATTGATATTCTAAGATATATTTTATTAAATAGTATTAGGTTGTTCGGAAAATTCGTTTTCAAGTTCGAGAACTTGAAACGAACTTCTCGAACAACCTAATACATTACAGGATATTCGCAAGTATATTTTTATTCATTTTTTATATTACATCTTTATATTTATTTCTTTCTCTTCCAGAACGATGACCAACATACACAACATACAAAATAAAAGCGTACCTCCGGTGACAGGATATTCCAATATACAAAAGTATAACACATAAATCAATTATCAATTTTCATATAAAGTAGGAATCTTATATTTGTACATCAGTAATAAAACCTTTGTTATTTTGTTTCAGAAATTTTGGCTCACACGACGAAAAAGAAAATAATTCATCTTCCGTAAACGTGGCTACTTTAAGTAAACAACCATCAATAAAAAGCATCGTAGATTTAACAGATAACACCCCGCGGCATGTAGGGTCAGTAAAAATTGTCATGTTTTTTAAATTCATATATACATACAGAGGCATACATAGAATAATGACATGTTAAAATTTCTTTGTTTTTAGTAAAGACTCCTTAACTCCGAATTTGCACTCAAATGTATCTGATAGCTCTTCCATATCTGCAAGTGTCTCTGGCTATACGCGGGACAATGGTTTAATTGGACAACGGATAAAATTAAAAGGAAAATCCCAGCCGGATGTTCTAGAAAATGCCATTGGTAAAGTTACCTCTTTATTAGAGAACAGATGTGTTCCAGTTTCTTCAACGCCGTCATCTCTAAAGCCGGAAATAGAAGAAGATATGGCTTTTTGTCAACTAATACTTTCATTATTTGTCAATATGTCCCAATGTACAAAGGCAGACAAAAAGAAAGCAGTGTTGCGTATTTTATTTGATATGTAATTGTTATATCTTATGACATTCTACATTTGTTTCTTTTATATAACATGTAATTATTAGTGATACATGTTAAATTATTTTTTTTATACAACATGTGATAATTAATGATACGATATATTATGTTTTTTTATTTTTATATAACATGCAATTATTAGTGATAAGATATATTAATTTTTAATGCAACACATGTGATAATTAGTGGTACAACATGTTATGTTTATTTCTTTTATGCAATATGTAACGAGGTACAAAATATTATATTTATCTTTTTTTATGCGATGTAATAAATCGTTTTATTATAAAATAAGCATACGTTTACATAATTATATAATTTTAATTTTTAATAGCATTTTACTATGGATCATCACGATGTTGTCCTCTTCTCACGTAATCATACTGCCACGGAACTTCACCGGGTGGTGTCAGGAAATAGTCAGCCACTTTGTCTCGTTGTTTATATGCAATTGTAGTTGCATGATGCTTTGAAGTGGGAGGTATATCTCTCAGTGCGTTTTCAGTATATCGTCGCCACTCCCCGGGGATAATATTACCTTCAGAATCCTCTGAATCTGCAAAATGTGGAGGACAGTATATTCTGTCCTTCGCTTCCACAAGATTTTCCTCAGATTTTATTAAATTATGCAGACATACAGTCGCCATAACAATCATGTCTATATATTTTGGATGCATATTAATGGGCTTTCGAAGATTCTCCATCGTGAGGATAAAATGCCGAAAGTATTTTCTATTGTACGCCTTGCTCTAGATAATCTGAAAATCAATAAAGTGCGTTATAAGATTAAGATATATTTTAATAATACAACATTGTAATAAAAATAATAATTGCGCAAATTGCTAACCTGTAATTAAATATTTTCTTTTTTTCATCAAGTATTTTTCCGGAGTAAGGTCGCATCATAAAAGTGCTGATCGGGAAACCACTATCTCCAAAAAAAAAGCAAGGCAATGTAACGTTGCTTCCGGAGAGATTTGCAGTCCCTTTGGGAAGATTCAGTGTTTCGCTTTCCAATGCCGAATAAATGTCAGACGAGGTAAAAATACCACCATCACTATTGCCGCCATATGAGCCTATGTCAACTAGTGTGAACATATATTTATGATCACATGCAGCCATTAACACAATGCTAAATGTCTTTTTATAATTAAAGAATAAGCTCCCGGAATTTGGCGGAGCTTGTATTTCTATATGTTTTCCGTCAAAAGACCCAGCGCAATTGGGGAAATTCCAGCTTTCCAAAAAACCAGTACAAATATTTTTCCATTTTTCTTCTGTTGGTAAACGAAGGTAAATCGGCTGCAATACCTGAGCTAGAATTTGACAAGTTTCATGGATAATTTTTCTAATAGTTGATTCTCCACATCTAAACGCCAGTGCAATAGATAATATTTGATCTCCGGTTGCTAAAAACCTGCACAAAATAATTGATAGGAATATTGAAAAAGTACTGGCATAAAACATTTTGAAAAATAATATTGTCTTACACATATATGTTTCATTCTTCAATTGAATAGTTCATAACAAAATAAGTAACTACCTTAGAGTTATGATCAATCGATGCTCTGGATTAAATGCTCGATGGTTTGATTTGGTCAAAAATAGTCTTGTCATTTGTAGCAGAAGCCTAAAAGTTTCCTCTCTCATCCTCGTATATCGAAAAAATATACTTGGATCATTAAGCTTCATCTCTTGAAAGAGGTGTTCATAATCCCCATATATGGGACGTACAACATTAATGGGTCTCACCCACCATCTCCGATTTAACCATCTTTTACTTCGTTTCCTTTTTTTTAATAACGCCAATAGGCACAATTGCAAAACGAACAAAATAAGATCATCTTCATTCATATTTATGGAAACAGATGCCCTGTATCTAAGTATATAATCGGACATTGTGCCTAAAAAAATATTTAAGTAACAGTTTCCAAATTCTTACATATTCTTAATTACTTACATATTCATATCATATTATTTTATCCTTTTTTTACAGCTACATACGAATTGATAATACTCTTTAAATATTCGTTAATTTTCGTTTTTTAGAGAGTCTACATTTATATAAATTGTATTATTAATTAAATTAATATTTTATTTATAAATCCAGATATGCAACTTACAAAGAAAATCGGTGAATTGTATCTGCTTCCCGAATACACTTTCACAATATTTTACCGAAGATTCCACACTTTAGGTTAGAAAGCGCGACTACGCCATCTTGAATATAAAGTTCTTATGTGTCGTACATATAACATGTGTGCGTTGCTGCATGTTATGCTATGTGCTATGCGTTATGCGTATGCATTATGGAAAAGTGTGTGCTCCCCGCTTTACTCAGCGATGCGAACTCGCATGCGAGTAGCAGGACTCGCCGTACGCCGCGTAGCGGCTTCCGCGTGAAGCTTGGGCAATCGCGGAAGTTGAGTGAGAGCGAGGCCGGCACATTTTTATTTTACTGAAATGTTAGAAAAATTTTTTCCATTTTAATTGTTCATAACTAAATTGTTTATAAAATTTTATGCTGTGTTATTATGACATGTGTATTACAAATAAAAAATAGAACACTGTTACCAAAACCATAATATATAAATGCAAAATATATATTTATTATAAGATAAATCGTTTTACACACACACACGCGCGCGCGCAGGTATGAGGAATGTAAATTGGCAGGGAACGCAGTTAGAAGTCCGCAGCGCGTCTGATCAATTTTTTTTTTAAATAACATTTACTTCCTTAAAACATAGTTTTGTTTTGTAATACCTGGATTTCCTTGAATGGAACCCGGAAGTGATGAGAAAAATGCAGTTGTAAGAAAATGCTGTTAGAAGTCAACAGAGCCGTTATTGTTAATTATTTCGTTCTTGTTTATAATTATGTTTCCGTGCGTGGACAAACGAAATTTTTTGTTGGACAAATGTGGACAAATCGTGGACAAACGAATGCTATCAGAATTTTATAAAAATTCGCAATTGGGAGTGTTATTAATAAAATTTTTTTAAACTTTTTTTGTTGCAACTATTTTTGAGAAGGTGGACAAACGAAATTTTTTAGTGGACAAACGTGGACTAATCCTGGACAATCGTTTGGTGCTTTTGAAATTAAAGAAATCTTTTCATGGGGGTGCTAGTGATGAAATTTTTTCGAAAAACTTTTCTGTCATAACTTTGTTTTGGGAGGTGGACAAACGAAATTTTTTGTTGGACAAATGTGGACAAATCGTGGACAAACGAATGCTATCAGAATTTTATAAAAATTTGCAATTGGGGGTGCTAACTTTACAGAGCTAAATTTTCCTGTGTCTAAGATCTGAAACTGGCGACTATCTAGCAGGACATCAAAAACTACAGGACCAATCCAGGGTCTACTGGAACGCACCACTTCCTCAGTTATATTTACAATGTTTTGTATAACTTGAAACTTTTCAAGTCGCCTATTTACGATTTGCTGCAAATGTTGATGAGGCTTGCGGCAAACATTGCGGAAATACGTCATATTATTTTCATATGGAAACATGGACAATTCATTCAAGGAGCCAAAGTGTCTCACGTCATCAACGAGTTGTAAAAGACAATGAGTAATGTAAGAAAGAAATTCTGGACCATATATATCTTCTGCTCTATTCACAAAAATGCTTAATGCTGTATGTGCAAAATCAAGACAGTCTTTTAATAAGAAAGAACTGACCAGAATTCGAATGGCGGAATGTAATAGAAGAAAATGTTTGTACCCAGCAAGATTTATAAGTCCGTAATAAACAACTGGAGCAGTATACAGGGTGTTTCAGGGTTAAATGTCCTAACTTAAAATATGAATTTAGGACCTCAAAACAAGAAAAAATTTTTTTCTGAAGGTATGCCCGTAAACGCTTTGTTTAGGAGATATTTACATCTAAACATTTTCATTATAAAATTTTATGAAATTATTATCAGGTTATATTAAATAAATTAATAGTGTGTTCCAACTACTTTATTACTAGAAAATATGAAAATTTTAACATAATTATAAATTTTCTTCAAAGTGATGGCCTTGAACATTGAGACAGGCTTGGCATCTTTCACGGCAGCAGTGGCAGAACGGCACTGGATAGCTGTTATTGTTTCACATGTTTCAATAATTCTTCTTTGTTCGAGAGCGCGGCGGTTTTGAGAGATCACGCGAGTTTAGCGAGATGGAAAGACAAGTCAGATTGAGCACGACACTTCACGTAACAAAGTCAATTTATTTTTACAAACACAATTAGAAATAAGCTATTTTACAAATTATTTACAGAATGTAATTTTAGGTGCACTACAACGATGCGCGTTATAAGGTGGATGTAAAGCGCGAGTCTTAGCGAGCGCGATTTTTAATAAAGTATAACTCGTGATGATTATACTTTAACTCAGCGGTTTTCTCAACAGTTTTCTAAGCGGTTTTCTCAGCGGTTTTCTTTAAGCAGTAGATGCGTATGGCACAGCGATCTCAAAGCGAAAAGCTGCCAGACGCTCTAAGTGTTCTCTTTTATTAATTAGGCAAAGAGGCGTTCCTTTTGGCGATCACCAATAAATTTCATACTTTTGAGGTGACCCCGGGGCGCCGTACGTGATAGGTAGTCGAAGGGGTGTTGCGTTTCGATATACGCACCTGACATGCGCGACGCGTGATAAGCTTCGATTATTGGTGATCCACGGATCCTCTCGAATAATTGCGCATGCTTACCAGCCTAATGTCGGTTGATCGACTGGTAAAATAACAAGTGTTTGTTATCGAAAACATAAGTTTTTCACAGCGAGAAAAACTTATTTGTCGCTTCGTTCTGACCGATGAGAGAAATAAACAGAATTTTCTAGAATTGTTTTCGCTGAATCTGTTGTTAATATTAAATCTTATAATCGTTGTAGCGATAATTTAATTGAATTTCGCGATGAATTTTCAGAACGAAATGCCGCGACTGCAATCTCAAACACTTCTTCGTAAAGAATTAATGTCATTAACCGGTTTTTCGTAGACTTTGTTTAACAGCACCCCAAGCAAAAAAAATCCAATGGCGTCAAATCTGGAGTGATATGTCGAAATGGTGTTTATGTATCGTTTTTACAATGTCAATATTGACATGTACAGTTAGGGAAACAAAGTCATATTAGCAGTCGTACAATAAATTTATCATTTCTACCCGTAACTTTTGATGTTAATATCTATTAAACAAAGCGTTTACGGGTATACCTTCAGAAGAAAATTTTTTCTTGGTTTGAGGTCCTAAATTCATATTTTAAGTTAGGATATTTAACCCTGAAACACCCTGTATAAAAGAAGTTGACGATTTTTCGTAACCTTAAATCCTCCATATTTTTTCATTAATTGCGGTTTTCGCGAAAATTCCTTAGGGCAGTAATTCTTAATTTGCTGTAGACGTGTCGTCATAATTTCAAGTGATCTAGCTAAAAGTTTTAAGCTTGGATTACATTTTCCATCAACAAAAACGCTATTTATTTTTGGGACGACACCAAGATAAACGGTGTGCATGTAGTCGAAGACTGTTTGAGTTACCAACCCCATCCCCAAAGTAAGCAAAGCAGAATCAGAATCTGTATGATGTTCTCCATCAATGTGCTGTCTGTACTCTTCGTCTGTACGGGGCCTGTGCTGACTACCACGACAAACTGCTACTCCACGACGAAGCCAATTTCCCCGAATCCAACATTTCGAACACGGAAATATACTGCCATAGCCTTTATGACCCAGTACAAAAGGCCGCGCAGAAGAATCAGCTATGAAACACCTCAATTTAATCAGTTTTAATCGATTATGGAAAACAACTCCACGATTTAATACATCCCGAACTTCATCCACAAAATATTGGAATAATTCCTACGCATTAGTTGGTTTCGATGAACTTTGCCAGACGCCTACGATTTCGGGTTTACTTCGAGGAATGTTTGCAATCCTAATTTGTATTGGACACATTTGAATTTTGCTCTACCTATCTAATGTTGCACCATCTGTGCTGAAGTCTATTATCAAAGTGTCAAGTGGAAGAATAGAAAGAATTCCTGTCTCAAATCCTAAATGGAAATATTCACCTCCTGCAATATTAAATGTGGGATGCGTGGTCCGTGGAGTCTTTAAGAGCGTTCTACTATCTTTCGGCAATGTGGATAAACAAGGATGTGTTCGAACAACTTGTAAAACAGCATTTACTTGCGTATGAGCATATGCATATCACTGCATACGAAGACTTCAGCAAGGCGTTCTTGAAAATTATCAATAGTATTTTGAGGCTCAATATCCACCGCATCATCATTATCTGAAATGGATTCAACAATGTCTGAAGAACTTAATACTTCATCGACCTCATTAAAAGCAAATTGCACATTATCAGCTGGTGCATCAGAAGATACAAAAATTTCATCTTTCTCAGTCTGAAGAAGAAAAAAACACAGTTGCTTTTAAGAAAAAGTATGTAATTTGCAACATGCAGCTGCATACTTTTTTTTAAAAGCAATTATGTGTTTTCTTTACATCAATTGATTGGTCTTATTATTCTATGCATAAAAGTATTAAGGTAAGATTACCGAAAACTGAATGTATGTTTACAAGATATTTTGTATTTTATGTCAAAATACTGTAAACTTCAAGCCTTATAACTCGAAAAGTACTTAATAAAAAAATAACTCATTATAGTGTTTTGAAAAGCTCTCGAGATAAGCTACAAGAATATAACAAAAAATAGGGGGTTCCATTTAAAAAATTTAAAGTGACTTTGACCTCACCTTGAAAAGGTCACTCAAGGTCAAGTCCATATTTTCATCATGTGGCCCCCCTCGAAACCATGCAACTTTTGTCTGAAACATTTGTTTCTATAATCAAAAAGAAAAAAGTTATTGAGGTGGGTAACTTAAAATGACATCCTGTATAATATAAATATAATATATATAAATATAATATATATAAATATAATATATATAATAAATATAAAATATAAATATTATATATATGTATATTCTTCTATCAGAAGGATTTATTGAATCATAAATTGGTCCGTTACAAATACCAAACAAAGCAGGATACGATACAGCAATGGTATTGGATTTTTTTAACAAAATTTTTGATTCTATTAACGCACATACTTTGCATCCACAAACTCTTCTACGCGTAGCAGTAACAAATAATAGTAAGCATCACAATTTTTAGTCATATGCTATTAAACGATTATCGAACATCCGTTAAATGTATACCTTCATTAAAAAATATATTATTTACTTTACGTGGATTTAAAAAAATATGAAAAATTATTGATAATGCAGGAATTAAATTTTTAGAAACAAGAAATGTTAATCAAGATTCTTTAGAGAATTTTTTTGGTGTAATTTGTAGCCATGGACGTAAGAATATAAATCCTTCGTGTACTCAATTCTGCGGAACATATAAAACATTATTAATTAATAATTTTACTGGTAAACGATATGTACATTTTAATTGCGAAAATATAAATAATGGCGATTTATTATTTAATTTAAAACAATTTGTAAAAAATGCTACTTGTGTAAATAATATTACAGAACAAACCGTAGAAGATTTTTTAATAGAATCATTTCAAATTAAAAATATAGAAAAAAATAAAGCATATCCGTTACAGGAAAATAATAAATTATATATTGCTGGCTGGGTTGAAAAAAAAGTATTGTCGATAAAAAAATTTAAAAATAGTATAGTGTGTATAAAGAAAATCTTTTAAATACCGACATATCGCGCATAAAGAATATGTAACATTAATTAATACAGAATATGTTAAAGAAAAACCTTCTTTAACATATCTATTTGTGTTTTTTTAAGTATACATTTATTGAAGCCGATTCAATTTTAAATGAAAATATTTCTTCCTAAAATATATTAATATATTAATATTTTAATATATGTATTAAAATATTTCTTTATCTATGTATTTCATGCCGCTCATTGTCATCTCGTGCAGGCACATACATGATTTCGGGCAGATAAAGATAGATAGATGTTGATGACAACTGCTCATATCTCAGATCGGCTATGACCCCAGACAACACCACGTCCAAAATCGGGACATAAGACGTCTTAAAGATGTCTTAAAGACGTCTTATGATGTCTAAAAAAACATCTTAATGACGTCTTTAAGACGTCTTATATCTCGATTTTGGGCGTGATGTTGTCTGCCTTTCCAGTATATATGCAATGACGTATATAACTAGACTATATATATGCAATGACGTACATAACTAGACAACACAGTTCTGCTTTCTCTTTAATTCTATCATACAGGAAGCAATGACAGTCTATAGGATAGAATGAGAAAGCACAGAGGCTATTCAACGTTCTCACTTTGTCTTAAACTGCCAATTTAAAGACTTCACTTCCCCGAGGGAATGCTTGGTTTAGGTATATATATGTCATTGTATATATATTCTAAGGCGTAAATGAATGAAAAATGGAAAGAAAATTGAGAATAAAAAGCCGGTATTGAATGATTTTCAATCCATCATTAAAACTAAAAACAGGTTATCAAATTAATTGTTATATGAAAAATTACTTACCTCAGATACTGGATAAATGAAAATGATTCCTTGAATCCTTGAAATATCCTTGAAATATCCTCAAAACTCCTCGTAATAACTTGAGAAATTACGGAAGTAAGTAAAACACGTCCGTACGGGTTCACGTTATCACCAAGAAGAACAAAAGATAGCACAGAAAAAAACAAAATAACCGCGCTGGGAGGAGACTTTTCGTTATTGGTCAACTGTGCTGGTTACCTTATGGAGGATTCACATTGCGTCTACGCATTATGGAAGATTCACTGCGTGAATGCAGTGTGAATCCTCTATAAGGTAACTAATACAGTTGACCAATCAGAAGATCCTAGTGTTCAACTAGCCATCGGATCCCGGCCGCGCTTGCGTCGGTTGCGCGCGCCAAAATATAACGAGGCTAGGACTCATCTATTTAAACAGCAACCAAGACTACCAATATTATCAATTAGGAATAAATATTATCATTGCTAAATTAATTTAAAATTAGAAAAATAATTTTAATAAAAAGTTCTTACTATTCAATTAATAAATTATGTATTGTAAGACAGAGAGCCAAATTGGTAGTATTTGAGTTTGTCAGGAGAATGGCTTTCGTGGTGACGAGGATGGAATATCGATTAAACAGGAGAAGGATGCGTACAGCAGCAATAGGAAATATTTTAATAAATATTTTAAACGAACGTGAAGAATAGTAAATGCACAATGTAAAAGAACACTTGAACGAAACGCGCTTAAATGGTCTAAACTAATAATCGCACGCACAGAACGTAAATAACTTGAGAAACGGAAGCGGTAAACCAGAAAAGGCTTTAAACCAGAAACGAGTATTCCCGCTCGAGCCCCTGCCCCCCGGTTGTGGTTCCCCCCGCCCTTAGGCGGGTTCGACCGTCAGCCGGGGGACCCTCCTCGAGGTTCGGGCGGCTTGTCCCAACTATTCATCAATACATGCCACCCTTCTCCCTCCTGCGAGGTTGTCGGGGGAGGAGACCAGGACCTAAGTGTCCCGGGTCCACCCCCGAAAACCTCATCCCCGGTCTATATTGGTCACGGGAAGGCGGGTAAGTTTCCCCCTCCGGGGAGGAGGGGGCTCATCCCCGCCGCTGCTCTCTTCCTCTCTTCTCTCTCGCTCCAAGGAGCGCCTCCTCTCTTCCACAACCGGTCAGCCCCAGGCTAATGCAACAACGTCGTTGTTTACCTCGTTGTTAGGGAGACGTACTTACGTTATTAACACGTCATATGCTAATTACCAATAAACGTTTTGAATTCATAGCGCCTATCATAATGCGCATGCGAGAGCGCTGGTTGTGCGATCGCTAGCTAATGGTTACTAACGCCATCACACAGTCGTACTCTGTATTACTAACGCCATGTTAATAGCTAATTTCTTACAGCTTCGGCCAGCCTGAACTGGCATTCATCTCGAATAGTTACGCAAAATACAATAGATCTTTGAACGTAATAGATCTTTGAACGCATAATACAATTTAAATAACATCAAAATATGATCTATGGCCGGTTAATACAATGAACAAATATAACGTAACGTCTATCTTACATAGTTTCTTAAAACTGAGAGCCTTTAATTAGGCAACTCGGACACAATTCTACATATTTACAACGGGTTTTATCCACGGTTGGAGTCTATCCGGGGAGAGAATTGAATTATATAATCCGGACGAAAAGTTGAAACCAGGGATATCCGTAATGACATATCCGTTTTTATTTAAAACCTTTGCAACGAGATACGGACCTTTGTATTTAGGCTTAAATTTTTTGCCTTCTCCAGGCTTCGACGTTGTGTCTCTAATGAGAACATAGTCACCTATGTTATAAATGGTTGGTTTTGAGTATCGCTTATCATAATAAGCTTTGTTATAATTTTTTATTTTATTTGTAGTTTCTAAAGCTATTCAACGAGTAGCCTGTCTATCACCGTCAAAGTCTAATCTATTTCAGGAATTTTTTTTAAATAATTAATTAGAGCTGAGTCTGCATGACTCCTCTGCTCGTAACCGAGAAGCAACTTTGAGGGTGAAGCCTTCAGAGAAGTATGGAAGGTATTATTGATAACTTATTGCACAGTTTCTAGGCAATCATGCCAATTTTGCAGTTCATCAATTAATTTCTGTAGGGAAGATTTCAAAAATCTGTTCACCCTTTCGAACATTCCATTTGCCCAGGAGGTAGCGACGGCTATAAGTCTATGATTAATATTGTTATTTTTCAAAAAGCTTTCAAACTCTTGTGAAGTGTAAGCGTTCCTCAATCCGAAACTATCATTTGCGGATTTCCGAATACATGAAATAATGGAATCAAATGTTTAATAACTTCTTTTGAACTTGTTTTAACTGGTTTTAACCATGTAAATCTAGCGAACGCGTCCACGACAACAAAAATATGTTTAAATCCTTGTTCGGACTCAACGATGGAACCAAAATGATCCATGTGAATCGTTTGAAAAAGAGAGGAAGGATTATCTGAAATCTGTAATTCTCCTTCACATGAGTTTGGTGCTGAATTTGCCATCAGGCATATCATACAATTATCAATGTGTGACCGAACGCGTTTGCGTAGCGAAGGAAACCAATAACTACAAGTAATGCCCTGTAAAGTTTTCTCTACGCCGCAATGCGCCATGTTATCGTGATAAACACGAATTACATTTGTAATCATCGATTCAGGAACGTAAAATCGAGGTTTGTCTGGACCTTTTCTGAATACTAACAACCGTTCAACAACTCAAATTTCTCGTGATTATTTTCCTTAAGATCTGTCGCGATACTTTTAATTATCGGGTCATTCAATTGACGGAATTCGAGTTCCCTCTGTAGAGGCAACGAATCTACAAGAGCAACGACACGACTTAGCGCATCAACATGAGCCATTTTAACGCCCGGTCGGTGAGAAACGGAGAAAGTGTATGACTGCAGTCTTAAAGTCCAGCATGATATACGCGGATTTAAATGCGCTTTGTTTACTGCGTACACAAGTGCATGACAGTCGGTGACGACTGTAAACAATAAACCGTATAAGTAGATATGGAATATTTCTATAGCCTTTACAACGGCTAACATTTCCAATTCGAAGTTATGATAGCGAGACTCGGCGTCGTTTGTCGCCTGATTAAAGTAAGCAATTGGAGCCCATTTATTCATGTTTTGTTTTTACAGTAAGATAGCAGCCAATGCTAACGAGCTAGCGTCGGTATGGAGTTGCGTTTCCGCGTTAGAATTATAAATGCGAAGAACCGGATATGAAGTTAACGCTGACTTTAATGAATCAAATGCTTGACGACAATCGTCACTAAAAATGAAATCAACCGACTTTTGCAAAAGATTATGAAGAGGTTTAGCAACGAGCGCGTAATTCTCAATAAACTTACAAAAATAATTCGTCAAACCAAGGAAGCACTGCAATTCTACCGTTTTAGTCGGATACGGAAAATTTTTAATCGCATCCGTATGACGGGAACTCAAAGTAATGCCGGAGGCAGACACAATGTATCCAAGATATTCAATTTTCTTTTGCAAAAACGAACATTTTTAAAAATTCAGTTCTAGCGAGTATCGTTTAAGTATTAAAAGAACTTTATACAAGGTTTCAAGATTTTCTTCAACCGAAGAGGACGGAATTAGAATATCGTCAATGTAAATGATTACCTTATCCTTGCGAATTAGTAATTGTAAAATCTGTACAATTCTCCGCTGAAACTCAGCGGGAGCTTCGCAGAAACCGAATGGTAAACGATTGTATTCGAACTGACCATCAGGGATCGCAAACGAAAAGAACATAGTGTGATCGGGATGGATTTTAATGTGATGGAATCCATCTTTAAGATCGAGCAGAGTGAATATGTTTTTACTAGACAAATGCGCCAGACAATCCTCGATTAACGGGAAAGGGTATTTTTGTTTGATGACCCGATTATTTAGAGGACGTAAGTTTACGCAGAGACGCATGTACCATTTTTTTTCGGATGGGTACAACGCGAGCACAATATGGGGAATCGCTAGGCTTTATAATTCCACGCGCTAACAAATCATCTGTTACTTCGCGAATTTGAATCCGTTCTGACCATGCAAAACGTCGCGGCGCATACGCATACGTTGACTCGTCTTTCAACGCTACTTTTACATAATATTCGTCAGGCGCTGGGTTCTACAACCGTATTTTCTACTTCTCGTTAATAATAGCTATAACCTTTTGGTCTATGTTTATACCGAAATTGTTTTTATATCAGTTAAAGCATAGGATTTTCATAAGACGAAGAATCTTCTAATAAGTCGGCAGAGAGATGCCACTTCGTTAATGTTTAGTTTATCGTCCGTGTTTTTACTTGACGGATGGTAATATATAGCAATGTTGTTATTAAATATGAAATCACGACCTATGATTAAATCGACAAAAAGAGACTCATTCTGAGAAACTAACAAACTTATATTTCCGGTAAATTGCGGAAGAGATTCCAAACAGATTTTAGTATTAATCGAGCCGAGAATTGGAATTTGATTACCAGAAACTGATTGAAATTAACGACTTATTAAGAACAACACTTGAGTCATTAAAAAATTTCTTATAAATCGACGGAGAAATAAAAGAAACAGGGCTGCCGGTGTCGAGTAACGCATTTAACGAGCACGGAGAATTATTTAACGAAATGACCTTAAGCGATGAGTCTTCCGTGTCTAACCTTCGGGTGAGGACATGGTTGACGGCAGCTACAGGAGAGGACGTCTCTGGATCATTGGCAGCTCTTGGGATAGCCGACGTTGGATCAATAGCAGCTACTGGAGTTGATGACACCGGAGCAGAAGTTTGGTGCTGATTTTTTTTTCAATTTGAAGCAATTGGCTCTGTTATGACCGCGTGCACGACAATACACACAATAATTGTCCTTAACGTCCTTCTGAGATTTCGAAGAGTGATCAGTTTTTGTTGCACTACCATCTCGCACTTTCTCTGATTTAGAGTGAGACGAATAATCCTTCTTCATCGAACTTCCAAAGGAAAGTGTGACCTTGTGCATCTCATCAAGGAAGATGTCCAAAGAGTCGGCACGTATGATAGCAGCAGCACTGCGAACGGCATCATTATTAATTCCACCAATTAAAAAGTAAATTGAGTCCTCATTAAGCAGTCTCAGACTTTGCATTAAAGAAAGTTTTTCCAATGCGTAATCCTAAAATGATTCATGAGGATAATTCCATTTTCTTGACCCAACCATTTTCATAACAATTTCAAAAGGAATCTTTTTTCTAAAATGTCTTAAGAGAGCTCTTTTGAAACTTGACCAAGTATCATTTATCGTACCTGTACCAATCTCAAACCATTTTCGAGCTGATTTTACCAGTTTTCCGGAAGCAGCTAACAGCATTACATCTTGAGATGCACCATGGATGCGTATTACTCGTTCAACCTTTTGAATCCATAATTCCACGTCATTGTCATCCTTGCCACTTAATTCAGGCAGTTGAGATGCTAAAAGATTTACTGTATTAACAGAGATCTTTGTGGTCATTGGCGTGCCAGGAAAAAGGCTTGATACGCCTGCATTCTGATGCTGAGCTTCTGGAGGAGGCAAAGAGAATGGAATGGACTGACCTTGAGATTCGGTATTGGCCGAAGCAAGAGATGATAAAAGCTCCACCATTTGCTGTTAATGTTTCACAAGAAGAGCGCAAATCTTAGAGACAGAATTCTCTTGCGTTGCACCTGCTGTATTACTTGTAGAAGGTGAGTTTTGAAAGAGGCTGGATGTGCTGAAAGAGCTTCTTCAGAGTTCTGAAAAGCTGGACGTACTGAATGAGCTTCTTCTCCGGCGTGAAAACTAGGACAAATTAAGTGATTATCGTTCGCCTCAGGAAAAGGAGATACCCGACATTCCGACGACATGAATGGATTTAATGATTCCTCCATATAATTGTTTTCCTCGAAGAAAGACATCAATAAATCAATGAATCCATCATATGAATTAGATGGCTTGAGTCCATATTTTCTTGCTTTCACCTGGAATTCCTTGAAAGTTAACTTCTTCAAAGTTAGCCTGTCCATGGTAAAGGAATAAATAATGTGTCCAACGCGTTAACAAAAGAATCAAAAGGACGCGTGAACAAATGATCCAAGAGGAGGCGCAAACAAATGAACGGTAATTCAACACGCAGATTTTTTTTATACGCGGCCCGATGAACAATCAAAATAATCAAAGGTAAGCGCGCACTATCCCACTTCTGAAAAATTAGCTATAAGACAGCGAGTCAAATTGGTAGTTTTGGTGTTTGTCAGAATGGCTTTCGGGAAGGGAAATCGATTAAACAGGAGAAAGATGCGTACAGGAGCAATATAATGTATTTTAGTAAACGAACGCGAAGAATCGTAAATGCACGTAAATGAAAACATGAACGAAACGCGCTTAAATGGTCTAAACTGATAATCGCACGCACATAAAGGTAAATAACTTGAGAACCGGAGGCGGAAAACCGAAAAGGCTTCAACACCAGAAACCGACAAGACAACCGTACAATGGCGCGGATCGGAGCAAAAGACAGCCGGTCTGCCATAGGCTAATGCAACAGCCCCGTTGTTTTCTTCGTTGTTAGGGAGACGTACTTACGTTGTTAACACGTCATATGCTAATTACCGATAAACGTTTGAATTCATCGCGCCTATCATAATGCGCATGCGGGAGCGCTGGTTATGCGATCGCTAGCTAATGGTTACTAACGCCATCACTCAGTCGTACTCTGTATTACTATCGCCATGTTTTTTAGGTTAATAGCTAATTTCTTACAAAATGCTAGACAACTAGCGGAACAAATATATGCAAGATATGGAGGAGATACATTCTGTTTGCTCAGTATATACAATACATCTATACAACTTTTTATTTTATTCATACGCATTTTCATACGTACGCTTTAAACTCTCATATAATTGCTTCAATTTGCAGCTGACTCAGGATACCCTTTACGACCATGGCTGCTAACACCTATTGCTAACACGCAGCCGATGACCCCAGAGGCTCGATACAATGAACGACAAATGTCTTGCCGTTCGTTAATTGAAAGCTGTAACGGCCTTTTAAAAATGAGGTTTCGTTGTTGTCTATACCACCGAGTGTTACATTATTCTCCAGTTATAGCATCTAAAATAATCAACACGTGTGTCGTTCTCTATAATATGTACATAGCGCACAATATCCCAGATCCGTTACCGGAAGAAGATGATGTATTAGATTTTGGAATGTATATTGACGATATTCTAGAAATTGACGATATTCAAGAAATAAGAAATGCACGTAGAGTAAATCTGGATTTAGCAGCGGGCCGATTAGTACAAAATCAAATAGTTAGAAACTATTTTACTTGAACTACAATATTACTTTATAACGCCTTTTCGAGACCGCGCCATAAACAGGCCTCCTCAGCATGCTCGATAAGAAATACACGTTTTAAAAACAAGAAAATGTATCGTAATACATTTGTCAAAATTTTATAATTATTATATACAAATTCAAAGATAGAGTATTCATTTCTTAATAATCGTTTATTTATTATTAATCAACTTTTGTTACATATTATTTGAAATTATTCTTTTGTATCACTGTGTGGATGTATTAAATATAACTTATATAGAAGTAATCACAACTTACATTACAACATAAACGTTATTCACGTTTTGGTAAGTATTTATTTATTACCTAAGTTTTTAGTTTTTAATACGTACTTTGGTAAATTTTTGTAATACATTTGTATACGCGAATATCACAATAGGAAGATGTCTCTTGCTTAGAAATAAAAGCACCGACTAGTGACATAATTGCCTGTTTTGTGAATTAAAATCACGTGAATAAATATAATATTAGTATATCATTACATAAAATTAAGACTTTAAAATGTAACGAAAAAACATTTCTTTAGAAATAATAATACTCTTAAAGTAAAAAAAAATTTTAAATAAAAAACTAAAAACACAATCACATTATTTTGCAGTTCTCTGTTGCAAATTTTTCTGCAACTGTTTCCATTCACTCCTGAGCTTTGGCCGTTCTTTTTTTACATTGTACGACCTCTTCGCAGAATTTCTTCTTTAAAAGATATGTCTTTTCTGCAACTTCGGTTATAATACGCGTAGAATCTTTTACTTCGTTAACCTTTTGCCTTGAGGATGACCGTTTCGACTTTGTAAGCGTAGATGGATCATAATTTTCGGTATCTTTGTCGTTGTAATTAATATTTAATGTTTCGGTGGTTGCCTGCATAGCGGATGAAGTAGCTAGTGAAGCTTGAATGACATTATAGTCATCATCGTCATCAAGGAATTCTACTTCTGTTTCTGCTAATGGCAAGTTATTCAAATCATCTTATAGATATAAGTAGCAATTTATAATTCTAATTATTAATTAAACTAAGCAAATATACATTGTAAAAGGATTTTGATTACAAACCTCTTCGCCAAAAGTCATGTCCGTACATAATTCCGAAATACCTGCATGACCCTTAGTTAAAGATGACGGAATTAATTTTAACACTTGTTCTTCTGGTGTAAGAACTGCACTGTACTGTGCCCTACTTCCAGTTTTACGTCGTTCTATGTTTATTCCTGCTTGCTTCGTTTTACGCGAGAGCGATAATCTTGCCAACACTAGAAATAAATTGTGTTTTGTTATAAATTAATTTTCGGGATTATTTAGTGATTGGTAGATATTCTGTAAACATAATTATGAAAAAATTAGTACATAATTATTGTAATTACCTTGCGCCATGATTTCCAATTTTTCTCGGCACCGTTGCAAGCATTCAAAATTTCAGTTACATCTTGCCATAACTTTGCGGCATGATCATACGTAAAAATTTTAGAAAACTTTCACGATACTAATTGTGGATAAATATTCATAAATTCGATAAGCAAACATCTTTGCTCTTCTGTGATATTACCGTTTCTTTTCTTTTTATCCATGGTGCTGTGAAACATATGTCGACATATGCAGAGCAGTGAGCACGTGAGCAGAGTAAAAAGGTTATATTTACAAATATAAAATATCAGTTAGGTTAGTATTTGCACTGTTGTCATATCTAATTCGTGTCTGTAAGGAAGCATATACGCACGATTCCCACCTCAGTTTCGAGCACACGAATCTTCCGTTCGAGAATAGCAGTCAACGAGAGTATTCGCATCTTCGACCACTCGAATCGTGCGTATGCGCAAGTTTGCAAATGATTCGAGAATAGGGCCCCAGATTGTCGGCAGAAACCGAGCAAGATCTGCGCGCGCGCAATTTGACGGCAAATTGGCAGCAGAAACCGAGCAGAATCTGCAGCTTTCAGTCATTAATATAATTTATTAAAATAGTGTAGTTTATTCGCTTACCGCTGCGGCGCATTATTCACTTTCTATACCCGTATTCGAGTTCTTGTCATGAACGTATATAAAGCCTACAAAATGCGGTTAATAACATATGTAATTATTTCTATCAGTTTAATTTCTAATACGATTCCCGTACAGGGGAATTTAGATATTGTGAACTGATTTTTGGAAAATCGGACAGGTAAATGTTACATTTAAATTTTTCTATATATTCCTGGTAGAAATTAAATGCAGTTTTTTATTGGTTATTGAGCAGTTATGCTGACTTTTTTCTAGTAATTTAACAGCAAAACTGTTTAGCATCCCAATAAAGATGTAACGCTTTTCGTGCAGTTACTGCATAGAAAAAGTGTACAAAATCTGAATTCAGTTATTTCGCAGTAAATGAACAATAAATAGAGAAGAATCTGTATAATTTAAATGACATAACGAGTAATAAATTTATTTAAATTTAATGTATTTTTTTTAAATTTTGATATACAGGGTGAGGCAATAACTCTGTCCACTTCGAATATCTCCGCTATTTTTAGAGATACGAAAATATTGTAATTAGAAAAATTGTACGGTATCGAGAGAGCCATAACATGCTGGTAATAATTTTTTAGCTATTTGTAAATTACATATTTTTTCTTAAAAACAACTGTGTTTTCTTTACACCAATTGATTTCTCTCATTATTTTCTGCATAAAAGTATTGAAGTAAGGTCATCGAAAAATGAATATTTGACGAGATCTTTCATAGTTTATGTAAAATTATGCCAAATTAAAGTATAAAATATCTCGTAAACTAATCACTTTTTGGCCATCCTACCCTTATAACTTTTTATGTCAAAAATTGTGAGGAATCTATTTATATAAAAAAATTAGGATGGTTCCATTTTTAAAAAACGAAGATTACCTTAATACCGTACAATTTTCCTAATTACAATATTTTCGTATCTCTAAAAATAGCGGAGATATTCGTGGTGGACAGAGTTATTGCCTCACCCTGTATATATGTATATATAAAACCAAAAATTTTAGTTATATATAATGTTACGTCCTGTAGACTCCACGATTCTTTTCTTTCCCACGATTTGAGAACACGTGCAGCTTTTGAAAAATCATAAAAGTCAAAATTGCTTTAAATATATTATAGCAAGTGACCCGGGTAGGCGCCAGAACGATTAAGAAATAAACACGTGGACATAATAAACTCATAGAAATATAGACACCGCGACATTTTTATGAGACAGAATCTAGAGCAAAACTAAGAAAAAAAAGAAGAAGCTATAAAGATAAGATTCCAGAGACACTCTGTGACACTCTATCCACATTTTAGTAGCAAGCTGTTGACAGTTGAAACTGAAAGTATGGACAAACCGTCACTTTCCCACAGCAGAGATCTTCAATAAATGGTAATAAAATGAAAGACGGACACCGATAACCGCACGTTGGCGCCCGAAAGCTGCACGTGCACTCGGACAGCGGACGCGACATACGCACAATCGCTATCTCAAGAGGATAGTAAAAGTCAACCCCTTTCCATTAACGGGTGCATCACGCGCTTCCTTAAACATAAATTACACCGAACAAACGCTGCCGCCGATAGCGTAATACTTAGAATTTCTCATTTTTGGAAGACGCTCTCCGATTCGTAGGAACTAAAACAAACCCTCCGATTCGTTACCTTTTTCTAACTTACCCTACGAAGGGGGTAACTAAAATTTGTGAGAAGGATAATTAAGAAACCTAATTTGTTAAAATTTCCAATGGTTAAACGGAGGGCGTGAACCAAAAACGAAATATAAACCGAGATTCTCACGGAGCGCGTTATTACAGTGTGTAACATCATTAGTACCAACAAAAGTGCGAGACCGATAGCGTACAAAGTCCGCGCCCGCTTCAAATTAACAGACATCAGTGTATATGATCAGAGTGTATTAACAACAGTGCGGCCACGAGCAATTAAAAGACCGCGCCCATTCTAAGATTGACTCGCTTCAAATTAAACAGACTACACAGTGCGCAAAAGTGCTAAGTGGTAGTGTAGAGACGTGTGGTAAAGCTACCGTCCTGCAGAATCCCTCGCTATTTGAGAAGCACCCGCTGAGAAGCCAAAATCACTGCTGGGCTGCCGACTGTCAAACAAATTAACTACACAACAGCAAGTAGTAAGTCCCAGCGGATTCTTGTTTCTTTTTTACGCTAGAGACGAATAGAAACAGTTCAGAAAATTTATTAAGTCTTTCATAAAATTCGAGATGGAACAATTATACTTTAAATATTAAAATTTCACCACTCACTACCTCTTTCCTTTCTTTTTCTCTTTTCTCCCTTCATGAGTTCGCAAGCGTGATTAGAATTAGACTC
Organism: Lasius platythorax; assembly: GCA_963971435.1. Classification (NCBI taxonomy): domain Eukaryota; kingdom Metazoa; phylum Arthropoda; class Insecta; order Hymenoptera; family Formicidae; genus Lasius; species Lasius platythorax. Next base: position 3,448,814 of record OZ020539.1, read on the forward strand.
GCATTTGTTATGAGGGTCGTCAATCACGTTTAGCTTTGAGACTCGTGATACTTTTCTCTCTTTACTCCCTTCGTCAATTCGCAGGCGTGATTTGAATTAGACTCACATTCGTTATGAGGGTCGTCAATCATGTTTAGCTTTGAGACTCGCGATATCTCTCTCTCTCTTTACTCCCGTCGTGAGTTCGCAGGCGTGATCTAAATTAGACTCACATTCGTTATGAGGGTTGTCAATCACGTTTAGCTTTGAGGCTCGCGATACCTTTTCCTCCTATCTCTCGCAAACCTCCTCGCAAATTATCCAACACCTGCAGCAAAAACCTACCTCCCATCCTCAAGATAAAAATTATTTGTTATAATTTAAATTTATTATTATTATCATAATCTCTATTAAAGCTAATAATCTAAGAACTGTTTCTTATCATAATATAAATATATATAGGGTGTCCGGTATCAAACGGACCAACGTTCGTGAGCGGGTAGAGCGCAGTAAGCTGAAAAGAAAAGTCCTTTACTATTTTGATAAATTCGCAATAGTTATTGCGTTATTAATTAAAATATTTGAGCTAATAAGCGCGTGGAAAGCGGTAGGCCGGAATCGGTAGGCATGTACGATAGCTTACTTTTTTACGTCTCTTAACAACGGAAGTATCTTCTGAGCGAGAGGTGGAGTCACGCAGCGAGCGCCGAGCGACGCGTGATATTTTAATTAATAACGCAATAACTATTGCGAATCTAACAAAATGGTACAGGACTTTTCTTTTCAGTTTACTGCGCTCTACCTGCTCACGAGCGTTGGTCCGTTTGATACCGGACACCCTGTATATACATAGTAAACCTTCGCGTTGGTTCCTTAGTGGAAACCACCCTGGCAAAAAGAACAAAGTCGTGGGCAAAACACCGACGCAATCGTCGGAACCGGCGGACCAAAAGGGTGTTGGCTCGGGCTGCCGCGGATCCTAGCTTTAAGATAGACTTAGCGCGCATAAATACTGAATTGCCAGAGGCTAAACACTGGCTAGAGCGCGAAGTTCCGCGAGTTCCCTCCCCCTCTCCTTCTCCTTACTCTCCTGTCTTTTCCCCGGAAGCTGACCTCTCTCCTGAATCTGCACATGAAAATTTTGAGACTGATTCTCCACCGCTTTCTCCTCGCCCAGTATCTCCCTCCTGCAACGAGTCCCCGAGATCACCTTCACTCCCGGTGGTCGAGATCGAAGACTCTCTTCTCCCTTCGCCATCACCCTCTCTCCACGATAACCACCCGCCAAGATCCCCGTCACCTCCTATCATTACCCTCGGAGACTCTCCCCTTCCTTCCCCTTCTCAATCCCCCGCTTCACGAGATGAGGATTTCACCTCCTTATATTACAGAAATCTTTTGAATTACTGTTTAGAAATCCTTCTCCCTTACACAGATCCTTTACCAGAAGATGCCTTCCGCATCGGACCCGGTCCAGTTAATTTAAACGACTTTAAAACTGTCCTTTCCCAGTCTCCCCCCGATACGATCCCTTGTTTTCACCCTTCTCGCCGCCTGCCGGTAGCTGTCCCGATCCAGTTTTTCTGACAGATTTATACTCCTACCGTCCGATTCGAGGAACTTCCTTGACTTTACCGCGCTCTAGTCTCGACATGTACATTTTTTCATTCTTTTAATATTTTTATATTTATTCTATATTGTGACCACCTACCAGGATTCAATTTAAGCAATAGAATCTGTCCTTTGCCATCCTGGTCGATGTCCTCCGAACCATTGTAACACCCGCGATAAAAACACTCACACTAACATATACACTCACCCTATTAATTTACGCGCTATTCTAAATGTATCATATATTATACTCATATATTATAAGTTTTTTTTATCTTCTTAAATTCTTCTTTAACAAATTTGAATACATAATGATTTTTTTAAATAATTTTAATTCTCTTTAATTAATCCCGCTCTCATCACCTCATCCTGAGATCGCACAAGGTCCCGTCCCGCGTAAAAGAGATTCGATTCTCTTACCGAAAAGGGACCACCGAGTGAATGCCCTACGAACAGCATAATAACGATCTTCCCAGTCGTTGACCTGTTCGGGCCCTAAATATTCACTTGACTCGAGGCACGTGCCGAAAAGCATCTGTTCTCGAGATACGGTAAGTTACGACCTTCCGTTTGACCATTTTTCCGAGTCTGGACGTAACAATAAATTTATTTTAATTTACGTATCTTCATATTATTATAATATACATACATGTTTATATTATTTATAATATATCACATAATGTATTAAACAGGAACATATTATATCTATTTATGAATTATTTATTATTTGTGAATCTATCTTTACTTGAAGTTTTGACAAGAAGTCTTTTTTGGTAGCATTCAACTAAAAATAGAAAATAAAGTTTATATATTAGTGCATATTTGCATATTTCAAGAGTTTAAAAATATATCTTTATAATTGTTTGCATAAATTGCATTCGCATCATTAGACAATTGCGTAATTTTATCCAATATATGATATATAATATCAAACAGAAATAATATAAATATTTTAACAATAATATAAATTTAAACAAAAAATAAACAAAAATAATTTTCTTGAAATATAAGGTCTGTTTTTTAGCTGAACTGGCTGCACTAATTCAGAGTTTATCTTTTTCCTTCCAATGTAGAGTAAAAAAGATAAACTCTGAACTAGTGTAGTTCAGCTAAAAAGAACAGACCTATAATGAGTACATTGCACTCGAAGGGTAAACCGCTGACCAAAATTGTGTACACCAATGCCTACTAATGCCCAATTATTGGGCATTACAGTTGATTGTTTTATATAATGCCCATAATGCCCACTAATGTCCTAGTAATGCCCCTTAATGCCGTAGTAATGCCCACTAATTCTCTAGTAATGCTCTATAATGCTCTAGTAATGCGTAATAATGCCTCATACCGCTTATTATAATATATAATATACTGGTCAAAAAAATTATCGCAACACTCAATTAATATCAAAATTTCGCATAAATTCAAATAAGCATATCTCCGCGAAAAATTGTCGTATTTGAAAATTTTTTTTTATTTTAAAAGGTAAAGTCTCTACTTCAAGGAACTTTCGTTCGATTTTGATTTTATCCTCTCCTTCTCTCTCTATCTCTTTAAAAGTAAAGACGTGTTTTTTCTCCAAAAAATTGCATAGTTTGACAAACTCTACGGGGTGAAATACATTTTTTTCGCAAATATCATCATAACTATCATAAAATATGGACTTTTCCTTGCAAATTTAAAAAAAAATTGAAGACCGTACGTTTTTTTTCGCGGAGTTACGGCGTATCAAAGTTACCTATGCATTTTTGTACATTCAATTACCGCCAACACGAGCACGTCGATGAGCCACAGACAACATTGGCACTCGAGCACGAACCCGCGAACTTAAGTCTCTTTCGTGCAAACGATTCCTGATCGTTTGATCGCTTATTCGTCTGTGCGGGAGAACGTCATTTGCAATTTGGTCGCGCAATCATTAACGGATTTTGTATTGCCTCGTTGACGATGAGACGATCTTTTCGAGCTGATGTTACTCGTCTTCGACCTTGTCCTCTCCTCCGTCGAAATCTGCCTGTGTCTTGATAACGAGCCCAAAATCAGTGTGCGCAAATCATTGCTCTTTTGGAAGAGGAGTGAGTCAGATACATGTTGCAAGGAGAATGGGTGTACATCGGTCCTCCATCTCTCGAGTTTGGGCTCTTTAGATTCTATTGGGTAAGAATAAAAAGATTCAAAACGCAGTTTTTTAAATTGTTAATAATGACAACCAGATGTTGGTAAAGGTCCAGAAGTATGTTCTAGCTCACACATTATTGAACTTTTAGTTGTAAGACGTTTATTCGAAGAGGAGATAGAAAGTTCTTTTAGTCGACGGTATATTTGTTGAAGTGGCTTGTGAGGAGATTTAATTGTTTGTTTAAGCTGCCCTAAATAATTTTCAAATGCAAAAGCAGAGAATTCATCTAAAGGGCCAAATCTTTGTACATCATCACTCAAATGAGACAGCATATGAATATTATATACATAAAATTGTAGTCCGTAAATTTTTTTGCAATGATTAACAAAGATCTTTAATTGCTTATCAGCAAAGCCACATGTAAATTTAGAAATATGCTTTTTAGAAATTAATATTGTAATTGCAGAATGCAATAATATAAAATGCTGGTAAATGCTTTATCAATCACATTTTTTAGAATTAAAGGACCTGTATATAATAGCAATGTTCTAAATTTAGTTGCTTTCCATCTCTGCAACTCTGACAGTGACCTAGGTTTTCTATTAATTTCTGTAGGAATGCAATGCTTTAGTGATATTAATCGTCCTGATATTATATTTATAGATCTACTACAAAGTTTTACTTGTAATGGTTGTCCATTGACCCAAAAATGTATAAGTTTTCTCATAACACCCAGGCATACACAATGCATGTAGTCAATTGGAAAAGATGTGACTAAACCTATTTCAAGTTTTAACAAAGGTGATTTACCAATATGATGTTCTTTATCCAACTGTAATTTAAAAGACTCATCTGTCCGTTTTGGGGCCAAAGTATTTCTCATAATAATTCTTCGTTGAACATAACAACCTGATTCAGTACATTTATCACACGAGGAATAGCCACAATGCGACTTGATCATTTTCAAATATGCTTTTACTGGAGCATCACATACGAAGCTGTGAACTTCCAAGCGATATTTTTTATTACAAAATTCAATACCTTCTTTTAATAGATAAACTAGTTCATTTATGAAATCATCTAAAAATTTCTCTAGCGGTATTGGTTTTGACCGGCCGCAGAAAATTCCAATAGTAAATGGTTTATTTTGTGTGGCATTTTTAACTATTCCTAAAATTTGCCAAAATTGAATGTTTGAACTACGAAATAAAGGCAAACCATCAACATTAAATTCAATTTTAAGTACCTCAGCTGAAAACATAGTATTTTGTGCCAAAAAATTCTTTAATTCGTTCGCTAAGCCAATGTGACAATATTCTCCATTTTCCAATTGTTTACTTGGCATATTAGTAGGTGTTTGAAGCAATGTTCTAGATTGAAGAAGCAATTCTGCGTAATGAGGTGAAAGAATATGTAAAAGACTAGTAAGTGCAGAATGGGAAATTTTATAATTTGTTGTCCAGTCTTGTAGCCTTGTAGATAAATCATTTTCCAAAGGTGAAGGATTATCTTGTAATAATAAAAGTGGATTTGTAACTAAACTACTATCGAAATCGTATAAATCTGTATCGGAAATAGTATTTTCAGTAATATCCAGGCTACATGAAGCAAAATTTGGTGTATATGTAGAGCTTTCTTTCTGAGAGCAATTACTAATTAATTAATTATTATAAATAATTATATTATAAATTAATATTTACATTATTATTAACATTATTATAAATTAATTAATTTATTTATTTTATTAATTATTTATTTTATTATTAATTAATTAATTTATTTATTTTATTCATTATTACTAATATTTAAAGCATTAACATTATTAACACTAAAACTTTTTGCTTTAATTTCCACTACTTCATCTAAAATGGCAGTTACAGCTTTTGAGACTCTCCTATGTAACTGTCGAACACCCACATTGTGTTTTAATTTCGTTTTTTTATGTGTGATTTTTTTACTTGAAAACATTCTTGTACATAAAAAGAGATTCTTAATACCTATCTGATATTTAGAAAAGCAAAGCTAAGCATATTTATAAAATTTATTAAAAATCGACCTGACTGGCCTATACAAAAATTAATAACACAACGTTTCGGCCCTTGGGTACGGGCCCTTATCAAGTGTTGCTTTCAAGCTGTCAAAGTGAAAGACGTGATATGACTATTAGTCATATCACGTCTTTCACTTTGACAGCTTGAAAGCAACACTTGATAAGGGCCCGTACCCAAGGGCCGAAACGTTGTGTTATTAATTTTTGTATAGGCCAGTCAGGTCGATTTTTAATAAATTTTATATATTTTTACTCATCACTGGCGACTTCATTTTAATTATTTGATATCTAAGCATATTTAATAACGCTTATAATAGTAATAAATTTGACGCAAATATAAAACATTAAAATAAATTTAAATGTTTGTAAAAACAAAAATTTAAAATATACTTATATTAATAAAAATATAAATTTTAAGAAAATTAAAACAAAACTCTTAACCTCAAAACGGATCACAAACAAATCTTTATGAAAACTAATTTATTTTACTTAATTGTGTTCAGGAGCTTTATTTTTAATGTTGTGAATTTTTATACGCTGAGGTGCGTGTTTAAGCCATACCTTAATCACATCTTCAATTTTCTTTTCTGTCTGAGATGATGTTGATTTTACCGATTCTATAAAAACAAAAACTTAATGCATTAAATGTATGATCAATATACAGTGTTTTCTTAGGACCGGAGTCCAAAGAGAATTTCATAATGTATTAGCTAAAGATCTACTAAGGCTGTGCCAATGTTATTAATCGTTATTAATGTTATTATGAACACACAGTTGTTTCATTCGGTTGTTATTTATATTTAACAGCTCAGAACTGTCAAATATAAATGACAACCGACTAAAACAACTGCATGTTCATAATGTTTTGCTTTTAATAACATTAGCACAACCTTATTGGATGTTTTAGCTAACATCGCCCATCATGAAATTTCTATGGACAGTGGTCCTAAGAACGTATAATAAACACTGTATAATAAACTCTCTTAAATTTGATAAAAAAAATACTTACGAAGTACAGCACTGCAGCAAGTTAAGGAAGAAAAGGGACTTTTATTCATCCGTTTACCGTAAAAACTGTAATTAGAAGCTACCTCATCTGTTAAAAGATACTTTAAAATTCTGTTAGTTTTGGATGTAAGATCTCTTCCATCCAATGTGGCTAAATATGAACACTGTAATATTAAAACTTATATTAAAAGAAATCAAAAAGTTATTGGTTTAATAACAAATATTTACCATAGTAGATAAATTTTGATTGCTTTTTAAGTGTCTCCAAAATATCCAAATCTGCTTGAGTCGATACAGGTAAATTTACTAGCAAGTCTGCTAATCTAAATTGAGCTGAAGTATTTGCTTGTTTATTGTTAATTAATGTCAATATCTTATTATTATGTCCCCTAATATGGATAAGGAGGGAAAATACTTTTTTTATAACTGAAAAAAATAATATAATAATAATATTATGATTAGAACCTCAAAATTCTTCACAAATAATTTGAGTTTTACCTGTACCGTGACAGCGGATACCATCTTGAAAGCTACTTTCAATTACAGTTGAAGTAGTTGGAGTATTATACAAAGATGATCTAAAATTATTTACTGAATCAGATGGATTATTACTGTACAATGTTTGAAGATCACCATTAGAAGAGTTCAATGTATCAGGGGTTGCAATTTGTTGGACACTTTTTAAAGTCTCTAGAAAATATATGTGAATTACGTGTAAATAGTTATGTTTAACATCATTTAAATGCTATAGAGTTCATTTGTCTACTGTTCATTTGTCTACTCTGAATAACTTGTAAAATATTACTGTTTCTGTCTTTACTTGAGCTCGGTTTTTATCTTTCTCATTTTTGTGCTACAACTGCGAGTAAACAAAGGAATAAGACCTTTATATTTTGTGATGTTAAAACCAAGGAAAGCAATTCTTAATTAATAAACACAATTATTATCTATTTGTATAGTTAACCAAAATGTTAACATCTTATTATATTAATATATAATGACCAGCACAGCATAACTAATTAATATACCAAACTTACGTGATAATGAAGGTGATAATGTTTCATTTGCCTTGTCATTTAATCTGACAATCTTTGATGGTGGTAGAAAATGCTTCCCTGATAAAGCCTCGTCCTCATCATCACTGCTGCTGTATGCTAGTCTTCTCGGTTTATGGATTATCCTCTTTGAAGGCAAAACGTCATCAATCTCACTTTGACAATCAAAAGTTACCTGTGCTTGTTTTATTTTGCTTTGTGCTTTACTATAATCATCTACAATACAATTATACATATATTAAGATAAATATTTTATAGAAAATTTTGTAATTTACACTTTACCGGTTTCAAAAAAACAGCGTTTAATTTTATAAATTTTCCAAGAACCGTCTTGCTCTGGAACTACGCCTTTTTTAATAGCCTTATCATATTGAAATTGAAATTTGTAAGGCGGCCAGAACACCTCCTGTTTACGTGGTGTTAGCCACTGACTGCTTACAAGAGCAATACCACCACCACTATCATCTGTAAATTCAATACCTGTGAACGACATTGTTAGGCAGTAAATGTCGTTAAACCTATAAGTTTTAAATACAAATAACTATATACAATGTAAAAAGTTTGGTATTTTTTGAAATAATAGTAACGACGTATTTTTTAAAAATATTTATTATTTTCAAATTATTGAAATTATTAAAATTAAAACATATATAAGATTTGAGAACAAGTACTTACGTTAAAAAAAGCAAGTGTAGCTATTATTTTACACTTCAGATAGCAAACAGAGATTATGAGAAGTTAAGTATTTTAAAAAATAACACCGTTACAAATATTTCTAATTATTAAATACTGTAACATTCAAGTACCAGAGAAAAATGGGCTATAGTTCCGAAAAGCATAAACCTCCGATTATGCTGAAATTTTAACCAAAGTTTGTCCTTGACTTGAGTATAAAGCACCTTAAAGGATTTTTGCCGACAAGGCTTCGTTTGCCCTCCATCACCTCTCAAAGTTGCAAACATTTTTACTGTATATCTCCGAAAATATTGATTTTAGAGAAAAAAGTTTCAGACAAAAAATGAAACTCTTGAAAAACTCTACAAAAAAGATTATATGCGTTTTTCACATAAACTCATTATTTTGGCTGTTATATAAGAAAAATTAATACCCCTCTCTCAAAGCTGTAAGCTACGGGCCCTACGGGGGTAGTCTTACAGGCTAGCATCTGTTTTTTGGGTGACTCTGACCTTGAAAAAAGTGGTGGTTACGATCCGTTTAAAAGTTAGGTTTGGGTTAGGTTATATTTTTCGGAAGTGAAGCCCCCCCGTAGGGAGGGCGGAACACACTGCCTCCACGTATACACTTTTTAATGCGAAATGAGGTTGCACATGGGTTTACAACTTTTCACGCGAAGCGAGGTTCAACCTAAACCTATGTGTCTAGTTTCTTGGTAGTGGAGCCCCCCGCAGGGGGGCGAAACACACTGCCTCCACGCATACACTTTTTAATGCGAAGTGAGGTTCCACATGGGTTTACAACTTTTCACGCGAAGCGAAGTCTACCTTACACCGACTCCTGTAAACAGCGCGAAACGAGGTCTATAATTGTACATTTCAATAGACATTGATGGTTTTGGCTTGCTTTTAGTTTTTGTTTTGTTTTGGTCTTAGTTTTGGTTTTGATTTTTGTTTAGGCTTGGTTTATTCATTTGTGAATAGAAGAAACTGATTTGGGAATCTACAACTGAGGCAAATCTATTAACATATTTCTCTATGAATCTGTCCGATACATTGTATTAACACGATAGCGTTAAATTATTTTATCACATAACACCCAAAATAATGGGTTTATGTAAAAAAATGCATATAACTTTTATTGAAGAGTTTTTAAAAGCTTCATTTTTTGTCTGAAACTTTTTTCTCTAAAATCAATATTTTCGGAGATATACAGTAATAATATTTGGAACTTTGAGGGGAAGTGGGGAGCAAACAGGGCCTTGTCGGCAAAAATCCTTCAAGGTGCTTTATACTCTAGTCAAGGACAAGCTTTGGTTAAAATTTCAGCGCAATCGGAGGTTTATGCTTTTCGGAATTTTATCCGAAAAATGTTAACATAAAGATAATATATTCGTACTAATTGTAAGATACTTACCAACAAGCAAACCGTAAATTGTATCACGTAAAGCACAGAATAAAAGCGCTCTTCACAAACTAGCACGTTGCCGGCACGAGCGGTGGCAATATGCACAAAGAGAAGGCACGTACGTGAGCGCTCGGAGCCTGCCTTCTCTTTGTGTGCGTATTCCTACCATCTAATTTTCGGGTAAGCCGCGTTCACTTTCTGGCATCACTGGTTGCCAGTTGAGAAAATGAGATTAAATATAAGCTTTCCATGGGTGCGTTTCACTTAACGCCCGCAACGCTCGCGGAATTATTTCATCCTTGTTGTTCACCTGAAGTTAAACAAAAGACAGATAATGCTCGCGAGCGTTGCGGGCGTTAAGTGGAACGTACCCCATGTTTACAATGCATACACGGCGGGAAAAAATTCTTACTTGAAATTTATACAGTCTATGCATAACTCTGCAAACAAATCTATATAATTTTCAATACACATAGTCAATATACATAGCAAGTTGTCGTATGATATATATAATAAAAAAAATTATATACCAGTTAGCAGAAGTTTCTAAATAATATTTTAAAAACGCTTTAGAGACGCCTAAAAGCCGTCTGAAAAAAATAGAATGTCTTTCAGACATCTCTATGCCTTTAAAACATTTTCTAGAAGTTTCTAATCGAAATATATATGTCACGACAATTTATGAAATTATTAACAGCGTTTATAATAAAAAGTGAATATTAATATCATAATATAGTAAGTTTTTCATATTTTCCGTTGACGAGTTATAAAAGAATGTAGTTAATTTATATATGTTTGAGACGGAGCATTCCGCTCCAGAATTTAAGCGTAAGAATTAAGCACGATAATTACAAACAAACGAATAATATATTAATTATTATATTATATTATATTCTTCTATCAGTGTACTAGAAAAAGTCGAAAGTCGAACGTTCTCCTTGAAAAAAAACCTAAAGTCTTCAATAATATTATCCTGAAAAAGAAGAAAACAGGAACAACATTAACCTTTCGCACACTATAAAAACTACATAAGAAAATAAACATTTCTAACTCCCTTTAGCCGTCAATCCATCGATCGAGATATATCAAGCATGCGCGAGGGCTCGCGTGGGCCCACGATTAACAATCACGCACGTTGTCGCGCACCTCGCGCATGTCAAGTGTGTACAAATTTGAGAATGCCTTCCGGCAGCCAATCGAGCACGGCGCCCTGAGGTCACCTCAAATTGTTTAAAATAATTAGACGCGATTGGTTGATGAACAAAGAACGGCCCCTTTGCAGAGGGATTAAAAGATGCGCCCCTCGGCGACGATCGCTATCGTCAGCTTTTCGCTCGCACGTTAAAATCGCAGATAAACCGCAGCTAAACCGCAATTAATTTACCGCTTTTAACTTAGAAGAATTACTCGAAATTCAGTTACTGTACTTGTAAATACTTTATATATTTTTGTGAATATTAAACTTTTTTTTGTGTACGTTACGTGTGGTGACTATCTTCACTCAAACTCCTTTTAGTTAAAACGGAGGATCGCTCCTTCTCGAATTCCATCCGCGCTCGCGAACATTTCTGGTCCTTCGAGCCGGATCCTTCAGCCGGCAACCGCAAGTTCGCGTGTGGAACCCAAGTGACGTCAGTGGAGTGATCATCTGTGAAGGAGACAGTTCGTTATGAGCATGGACTTAAACACTCTTCTTCAAAGCCAGACCGAAATTCACGGCCGTATCTCTCGGTCGGTGGATAATTTAAGGAAGATGGGGAGCGCCAACATCACGCTCAGCGCAGTCGAGACCCGAATCAGGATCATCGATCAACTATGGGCAAAATTTGAGGCGCAACACGACCTCATTCGAGCAGGCTACAAGGAAAGGTTCGATCAAAGTGAGTACAGTACTTCCGACATATTCGAAGATACCGAGAATACGTACGTTTTACAAAGAAGTGCTCTCGATGAGTACGCCAACCGCTACAAGGCCGCTCCTGCGGCACCAGCTCCAGGTGGTGAGCTACTTGGCGATCGCGCTCCAAAGACCGCGCTACCCCGCATCAAATTACAAAACTTCTCGGGCGCGTACGCCGACTGGCCGTCCTTTCGCGACCTCTTTCAATCCGTCATCGGTGAGAATGCGTCCATCTCCAACATCGAACGGTTTCACTATTTGAGGTCTTGTTTGCAAGGGCCCGCTGAAAAATTAATACGTCCGTTAGCGGTGACAGGAGAAAATTACGACCGCGCGTGGGCGATCTTAGCTAAACATTATGAAAACAAAAAGGAGCTCATCCGCTCTAACTTCGCCGCGTTCACCGCCGTCGGAAGGATGAAAGGCGATACCGCCGAAGAACTCAGCCGAATATATCACGCAGTCACCACCGCCGCGAACGCCGCGGAAAGCATCGGTCGACCCATCGAGTCAAACGGCATGGATCTTTTCAACCATTTCGTGATTGAACTCTTTGACTCGCGCACTCGGCTCGAATGGGAGTCTTCCACGTCCGACTCGCTCGACCCTCCTGATCACAGCACGTTGCTGAGCTTCATCAGCAAACGGATTCTCACGCTGAACGCTGCGAAGCCGAAGAACGTCGCCAAAGCACCGGGAGATTCGTCGCGGTCCGCGAAAGCTCATCTTGCGAAACGCGGATCCGATGCCGCTCAATGTGTAATCTGCAAAGAAAAACATTCTATTATGATGTGTCGGGAGTTCAAAGCCAAATCGGCAAGCGAGCGAAAATCCATCGTCGAATCCAGCAAGTTGTGTTACAATTGCCTCGGAAACCACCCGGTGGCAAGATGTCAATCATTAAAAAACTGCTTCACGTGCAAAGCGCGGCACCATACTCTGCTCCACGACGCCTACGCTGCGACGAAAGTCGCGGAGGTTAGCACTCTCTCCGCTTTCCGCGAGGAAGAAGACCGCAAGGCAATTCTCCTTGCAACCGCACGCGTTATGGTCGTGAGTAGACATGACTAGACAAATTTTTGACGTGTAGACGTCCAGATATAGTCCGGAACCAACATAAAACGTCCAGCTCTTGAATAGGCAGTGCGTCTAGATTTCGTCAGAAGTTGTCGAAAAACACAGTGTGTCCAGATTATAGCCAAATTCAGTCCAGGTTATCCAGCACTGGACAGAATCCGTCTAGATTTTATTTTTATTAGACAAGGAAGTCTAAAAATGAAACTAGTGGACGTGTTCGACGCATCTAAAACAAGTCAAGATTATGTCTAATTTCTGTCTATAGTTTGTTTAGTTGGCCCGCCAGGGAAAGAAAAAGTATGAAAAATATATTAACTTTTTATGCAATAATAAAAGGCCATATTGCACATAATAAACTTATCATTAACTGTTTAAGTTAAGGCCCAAAATTAGTAAAATGTTCGCGATTGACCCGGGCGGCTTTATATAACAAGCACGACGCTGCGATCCTCGCGAGGATCTCCGGACACGAAAGCGCAGGCCGTGATTACGCTTATTGCGCAACGCCGGACATGCGCGGATCGATAAGAATAATCGAGCCAGATCAATGCGCAACGTTAAGGAAGATCACGTGATTTGGTATCAACGAGGAAGGAGCTGCTGCTCAGCTCTTCTCGCCATCTTCTTCCTTCCGTCGTTAACGCTGCTCAGAAGCACACGGTGTGATCGTCGACAAGTATAGTTCGTCTCGAACATTCTATTTGCTCGATCGTTCGGCATCGAGGACTTAAACTGATTCTCGCAAGTGATTGTGACAGTGAGGATCGCAGTGCAAAGCAGTTCGTTCCGGTTGGCGCTTCCTACCGATATATCGAAGCCGCTCTTCTCGAGACAACCGTGAAATCCAATGGGCGATGATCCACGCGGATATAGGTGGCTCGACGCTGGCCCGCCATAGTGGAAACTTGGACCACCCTGGGATGCGACGGAGGCAGACTACAAATCACGAGCCCTAGCCTCATGTGATTCTGCTACGTGGAACAAATAACTCTTTTTGTTCTATTCTTAATCATTTTGCATTCTTATTATTACTTTGTTTCTTTACTTCGTGTGCGTTAGATTCAATCTTCTCGTGGAGCCGCAGGATTCCTGGACGCGGTCGCGGCCAACGATCGCCTCGCGCACAAGACCTCCGGCCGGCGCGTTCAAGATCTTCCGCTCAGAAAACGGGATTAACCAAATACCAGAAAGAAAATATCCGTCGCGTGAAGAGCGATCGATGGCACAGAAAATCTCCGAGCGTCTACCTTGAATCCCGACTCCACGAGAATTTTAAGTGAACATTAATTAAGATAAGAGATTCCATTTAGTTCCGTTTTTTATCTGCGTTGCTTCATTGTACAGGACCTAAGACATTTAATTTAAATCGTTTCAGTGTATATATTTTCAAGTTCTATTCTGTTCAAGATTAAGATTGTTCGACCAGATTGAGTCACGCCATCGAGCTCTACCTCACTCGAAAACAGAACTGCGGACCACACTCGCGGCGCGTCTCGGCCAAGACGATCCCGGGAATATCGATTAAATGGTTGTATGTATTACGCGTGGGAACTCGGTTTTAAGGCGTTCCGCGCGTACCGCAGCGTACTAAAGGCCTTATTTTACGCGAAACACGAAAGAAACTAAAAGTTGGGCGCCAGACGCGGTCTTCCACGCGTCAGTTCGCGAAACTCGATATTTTACGCGAATTTCTGGCCATCCAGCTCGCCACGGGCCGGTTAGCTCTCCTAACGGTAGAGGGGCAGGGAGGTGTTGCCACGAAATACTTGAGTAATACGACAATACGCGACACCGTCGAAATTAATTTACCATAGAAAAATACTCGACATGACGAGACACCAACACAAAAAGAATGGACGCGAAAGGATACTAGCAAAATAATATAATCTTTATTAGATCTCTATCGGCTTATAGAAAATATAACAAATATTCAAATTAATTTATTGTATTACAGAAATTGAGAAAAAGATATTAAACTTACGAGTAGGGGTAATGACCCAGTCAAGAGAATGTACAGAAAAATAATAATGTCAGCCGTTTGTTAGAAACCAGAATGATTAAGCACAATAATAATAAAGAAAATTCGGTTATCACGCATTCAAAAATAAGAACAGAAAGAAATAATGGTAAATAGCTACGATCAGACCTTAATAAGAGAAACTGCTTGAAAAATCATAAACATTCCACTGGTTTTTCGCGAACCAAACTAACGTAACGTTTCGGCGATGAGAAATTACACGACATCCATTATACGACGGCAACATTAAAGAATTCAATACAAAGATCTGGATGTGGCGGCTTGATTCGATCACGTGAGCGCGAGGTTAATTCCTACAAGAGCGACTAAATTCCGGTCGTTTTACGACCCGTTGGATAATTAACACGACTTTTCGGGCGAGAGAGATGGGCACGAGCACGTCCTTCTTGAAGAAAGATAGAGAATCTCGCGACAAAAGCTTAAAGGTAAAATAACGCGCAATCTACGGCGGCGGAATCGATATCCGACGGCCGGCGAAACGACGACTTACTCTCTCTCTCTCGCGCGCGCCTAGCTCTCTCTCTTGCTCTCGCACTCACAGGTGTTCGCGTGCGACGCACGCTCTCTCGCACGCGATATTATTCTCGCACGTTACGCACGCCTTACGCTCATACAACACCCTTCAGATTATTAGTTTACGCGTTCACAAGGCTCACGATACAACGACGGACGAATTATCACACGACCTACGCAATTATACATACGCGACAACGAAAAATACCCGACGCAATACCCGACCGAATCCCGGAGAGACGATTAATTTTCGCGGATCAATTACCGGACTACAGTCTCGAAGCTCTCGCCGCTTGACGTCGGTCGCTCACTAACACTAAATCGCGAAATATAAGACGGGCAGAACCCACGCCAAAAACGCCGAAAATTCACTAAACTAGCTCGCGACAGCGTCAGAGCGGTCG
The DNA here is from genome assembly GCA_963971435.1 of Lasius platythorax. Classification (NCBI taxonomy): domain Eukaryota; kingdom Metazoa; phylum Arthropoda; class Insecta; order Hymenoptera; family Formicidae; genus Lasius; species Lasius platythorax. The sequence continues at coordinate 3,464,647 of OZ020539.1, forward strand.
AGACTCGGACATTCACAAACGTAATTACTCACGAAATCTTACACGGGTAGCCTCACCGATATAAACTCTATCTCTCGGTCACTCGATCTCCTTCGTTATCTCGTTCTCGGCCTTCGCCACCTTCGACAACGTATTACTTTTCGATGGGGCTCAGGAACGGACACGCCAGCGCGGTAGACAGTCGGTACGAGAGTGAAGGATCTATTCCTTCGGGTCGATATTGCGACTCAATCCTGCGCGAACGGGGGTGCGCGCCTTGACCCAATTACGGCGTCGCGTGTCATATCGCCGCCCCGCGGCTTACGCACGGCCGTATGTAGGCCTACGGCGCCCGGATCGCGAATTCGCGACAACCTTATTTTTAATTGCTGGCGGCCTCCTTTTTGAGGCCGATTCGTCCTACGGGCAGCGTGATCTCTCAACGGTCCGGTATATCTCTGACTGGATCTGCAATACGGCGGCCCAGAGATCTCCTCCTCCGATTTTTCCGGGCGACTTTCTCGCCTCTCTGCTATGCGGTCCTGGGTGTTCGTGAGGATCCACGCGTGTCGTCCGTTACCGGCGACCTTGTTCGGACGGCCGCGACAAATATTATCTCCTCTGTTTGTTCGTTTTTGCAGGTGTCCGAGATAGCTCTCCGGCCGTAGCCTACTTTTTCTACTCCTCGTCATCGCATTCCTCTCGACAAAGCTCCCGCAATCGAAATAAAAAAATATAAAAATAAACGCGAATTAATAATAAAACTAATTGTTTTATCGCATTCGTCTCTCCGGAATTTCGGTCTGGCTCTCGTACTCTCTCGCGTGGCGCGGCCGCTCAGCCCTTGCCCCGCGATTATGGTAGGATGGACGCGCGTCGGGACGGCAACGTCACAAGTTATAGAATACATTTGTTTAAAAATTATAAATAAGATATAATAGTATTTACATAAAGTAGTTATATTTTGTACAAAATTTTCTGATTGACTTGGATACTTATTGGAATGTATATCGTTATTCATGTTTTTATTAGCTTCGCACAAGATAATCATATTTTGTAAAATTATTTGATAAAAAGTATGAAAACAAAGATTTTAAAATAACATTTTAAAATATCATTGCATCCAAATGTTACCTTTATTTTCTAATAATTTTTTTTTGTAGGTAAATTGTGTGAATCTAGATGATCTTTGAGTGAACTTAGATTTTCAATATTAATAGATGAAGTTTGATCCAATATTTGTTGATCGCTCTTCATCTTTAAGCTTAAAGCAACGTTTATATCTTGTATAATTTTTTTCATTGAAGGGTCTGTAAAAATTGATTTAAAAAATTTAGAAAAATAAAAACAAAAAATAATGTAAATAATATTAATTATAATAATAATAAATAATATTTATATTATTTTTAAAAGAGTACCTAGTTATGTGGAACTAGAAGCTGTCCTAACATTATGTACTTCTACGACATTATCACACAATAGTTTCTGCTTCTTATTTAAATTCTTTGATGTAAATAAGTTTGTATCAGACAAAACATTCCTTTTTTGAAATTTCTTTCTTTTTCTTTTATTTAATTGGGACATATCCTCATCAGATGTGATCTCTGAAAATGATTAAGTGTTATAAAGTTTTTATGTATAAAATGTCAATTGAATAAGATAGATGATGCATGAGATTGAGAAACAAAGAAGAAACAGAGAATTTCTTCCTCATTCTGAGGAATGCCTAGAGTAGATGAGTGACTAATACTAGTTATATTTATGTGGATGAAAATATGATAGAATGATTATGTTTATATGAATGACAATGTGAACTTATACTTAAATTAATTTTTATTAAAATTTTTAAGAAATAATATTATGGTTTGTTTTACCTTTTAGCACTGAGATTTTATAAAACGCATACACACATGATTAATTTTATAGCATTAGACATTCACATATAAATTACCTATAAAGTCTGGAAGATTTGTGATTTCACTACCCATTTTACGTACGGCCATCTTATTTTTAAATCGTTAGCTACATTTTTAAATTCATTTTGCTTAATGGTGGTCTCTGCTTCTTTTTCAGTTAAAGCGGCATCATTATTAGATTCCAATGTAAATACGTTCTTCTTTTTCTAAGCGTGCAAGTTTGTTCACTGCTTCTTGATATGTCTCTATTAGAGAAATGTATTGTATATATTTATTTGAAATATGTATTTATTTTATAAATAATACACATGGATTATAACAGAAATAATAGAGGAGCGGAGGGTAATGGGAGCCTGCTGGCATTAAGAGCCAGCGTGGTTTAGGTACATCTAACAGTCATAAACAGTTGAGATTCGGCGGAGAGGGAACCCCTCCCTGCCGCCGTTCCAACAAACAATGGTTCGTCGCATCAGTCCGTGCACGTAGGCTACAGCGAGCGCACGTTGTAAATCATGTCTTCTGTTGTTATTTTTCGTAATTTTTCATCGAAAAAGTAAGTATTCAGCCACTGTCTTTTGCACATTATTTAGGTTTTATAATGTTATGTCGTTAATGTATTTTATGATAATAATATTTGATTTCTTGTTTATTCGCAAATTTTTCTGATTTTTATAACCTAAAGAAATTAACGGTTCTAGAGGTAATGAGAGCCAAGTGGCCCTCATTACCCACAGGTGGCTCCTATTACCCCTGGTATTATAGAAGTATTTTTTATTGTTTAAGATGCCGAGGACTCGTAAAAGAACGACAGAGAAGGCTAGTTGGACAGCTAAAAGTCTAAAGGCAGCTGCTGACTTAGTTCAACAAGGTCAATCAATACATAAGGTAGCCAAAAAAACTAATATTCCATACAGTACTTTGCTAAAGAAAATTTTTACTAAAGAAAATTGAAGAAAGCTGGAGGACGACAGAACTTTGAATCACCAAGATTAGGTAGACACGCGGTGTCAAAGAAGGTTCAGTAAAGAACAAGAAAGCATTCTTGTAGATCATTTGCTTACAATGAGCAACATGTTTCATGGTTTAACTAGCCAACAGTTACGAAAGATATCTTATACATGTACTGAGAGCCTAGGAATACCACACACTTTCAATCGGGGGAAAAATAGCAGGGCGTGATTGGATAAATACATTTTTGAAAATAAATACGCAAATTAGCGTCCGAAAACCTGAAGCAACTAGTATAAACAGAATTACTAGGTTCAATAAGAATGAAGTAGACCGATTTTTTGCTAACTTTGATATGGTGATGACTAAATTAAAATTGGATGTCATGAGATATTCAATGTTGACGAAACAGGGATTACAACTGTACAGGACTTCAGCATGGTCCTGGCTCCAAAGGGTCAAAAAAGAGTTGGATCAATTACTGCATGGGAACGAGGAAAGAACATTACGGTCATATGCGCAATGAGTGCTGCTGGAACTTATGTTCCACCTCTTTTTATTTTTCCAAGAAAGCGTCATTCGCTTCAATTGGAGAATGGCAGTCCTCTAGCAGCTGTTTACAAATGCACGCCAAATGGATGGACGACTGAACAAATTTTTCTTAAATGGCTGAACCATTTCAAAGATTTTGTTAAGCCAACCTAGGAGAAACCAGTATTATTAATATTAGATAACCACAACAGCCACCCGACTCTGGAAGCATATAATTTTTGTAAAAAAATAATATAATCATGCTATCGTTACCACCACATTTTTCCCACAGAATGCAGCCCTTAGATGTAACATTCTTTGGATCACTTAAAGGAGCTTATCACAAAAAATACGATTTATTTATTAAGTCACACAATCTTCAGAAAATAACGCCTTATGAGATACCGAAACTTTTTAACAAAGCCTATATTAGAGTAGCTTCAGTCGAAAAAGGAATATCTGGATTTCAAGCGATCGGGATTTTTCCAATGAATCCTGGAAAATTCACCGATGAAGATTTTATAGATTTTGATGAAACACTTATTGAGGAATCGGCCACACCTATCAATCAAGTGGTAGAAAGACAGAATATCGAAGAAGCAATTCCATCTACGAGTTTCGCATCGCTTACAACTACAAGCATGGTCATGAACGCTGATGCTGAAAGCTCTAATGTTGTCGTCCACGAGAATCCAATAAACAGGTCTGAAAATCAAGCAAATGTGGAATCATTTAGTTCTCTGTTAAACAATCTATCACCTTTGCCCTCAATACAAAAGAATAAAGGTATAGGTAGGGGTAGAAAAGGACCACAAAAGCAGCATTCAGAAATATTTACAGCAACACCGTTAAAAGTAATTTTTGAGGAGAAAGCTAAAAAACGCAACGAGAAGATTTTAAAGGGCAAAGAAAATAAGAAAAAAGACAAATAATAGACGAAATCAAGTGAAGAAAAGCTTATTTAACAGTAATTCAGTAGGGGAATAGTGCGGGTTCTAACGCAGGTCCTCTGAGGGAGGGGGGGGGGTGAGATGCAGGAGGTATCCGCGGGCGCGGGGAATGACGTCACGCGGGGAGGGGGATCTAAAGGCGCGGGGAATGACGTCACGCGGGGAGAGGGAAAGGTGTAAGACCGCGTCCGGCAGGTCCGCGGGGAGGGGGAAGGTGTAGGACCGCGAGAGAGGTAGCGCGTTCTCGAGAGAGCGGCGTTCGCGTGAGAGAGATAGCGCAATGGGGAAAAGGAGGAGAGATAACGCGCAAGAGAGAGCGGCGTTCGCGCAAGAGAGAGCGGCGTTCGCGTGAGAGAGATATCGTACGCATGAGAGGCGCTCGCAAGGAGAAGGACAGAGAGGATAAACACAAATAAATTTGTTTTTTCAATAATAACATTTATTTATTCAATGTAATGTGTGATATACATACTTTTGTATGTGTATGTTTTTTTAAATAATACTTATAATTATGCGATACTTATGCGAGAGAGACGTTCGCGCGAGAGATATCGTACGCATGAGAGGCGTTCGCAAGGAGAAGGAGAGAGAGGATAAACACAAATTTTTTTTTTCAATAATATTTATTTATTCAATAAAATGTGTGATATACATACTTTTGTATGTGTATGTTTTTTTAAATAATACTTATAATTATGCGATACTTATGCGAGAGAGACGTTCGCGCGAGAGATATCGTACGCATAAGAGGCGTTCGCAAGGAGAAGGAGAGAGGGATTGTCCCGATTGCGCACATTACGGATCGGACACAGCGATATTTCCCGATCGGACACAGTCCCGATCGGACACAATCCCGATCGGACACAGTCCCGATCGGACACAGTCCCGATCGGACACATTCCCCATCGGACACAGTCCCGATCGGACACAGTCTCGATCGGACACAGTCCCGATCGGACACAGTCCCGATCGGACACAGTCCGATCGGGAATGTGTCCGATCGGGACTGTGTCCGATCGGGATTGTGTCCGATCGGGACTGTGTCCGATCGGGACTGTGTCCGATCGGGAAATATCGCTGTGTCCGATCCGTAATGTGCGCAATCGGGACTCACTCAGGAGAGAGAGGATAAACACAAATTTGTTTTCCAATAATGACATTTGTTTATTTAATGAAATGTGTACGTGTATACTACAATTCTGTGTGTGTTTCTTAAAAATAATATGAAAATTGAAATATAAAAAATTATAATATATAAAATTAAAATATATTTAAAATTATAATATAAAAATTATAATATATATAATTTAAAACCATGTAGCTCCTTCTGATACAGAAAAAGAAACAAAATCGAATTAGTAATGTTATTATGTTATTGTTATACATTAAAATAGGTATACTAACACTCAATTCTCAACCTCTTGGAGGCTCTATAATGTCGTTCCAATCTTCCGACCCCCACGGTATTATTTTCTCATACGACTCCATGCCGAAGAGTCTCCTTAGACAAAAAATATCATCCAACACCTCAGGCGGCACAGTCTCTTTAACCCATTCACTATCTCCCCACAAATCCTCGAGCTCTCCTCTCATATATCTTCTACAGATACGTTCATATTTGCAGCTCTCGATGTTAATAAATCCTTTTATTTTCATGTAACTCATCATCTGTAAAATAGAAAGGAAAATTATTTTTAATTATTTTAATAAGATTATTTAATAATTATATAATAAAATAAGAAAATGTTTAATAATTATAAAATAAAATAAGATAAAATGTTTAAGAATTTAAATTTATTAAACAGACTATGAAACATAATAATTATAAGATAAAATATGATAAAATGTTTAAGAATTTAATTTTATTAAACAGACTTTGAAATTTTATGTTATAGCTACGAGCGCAAATTTTTTTTTAACACAAAAACACATACTACGTACCATTGGGGGGATCAGCTCATGTATCGCACCCAAGATCCGCTCATAAAATTTGGCGTCGTTCCTCATCGAGTCAATAATATGTGTAGCCATTGCTCGCGTATCCATTTTCACTCTTGAACTTCACTCAACTATACTTTTGGCTTCACCTCAAAACTTTACTGGTATACATCGCGGACAAATAGACACTTTATATACACCGGGGGATCACATTGTCTCGGTAAAAGTAGGGGATGACATAAGAATTAGCATGAATGCTTACTTGATAAGAAAACAAAAGCTAGCATGTCACAGATGTCAAGCACCGATATATGACATTAACCCCCCAGGTGTAAGAATAAAGATTTAGCAGAATGTGATGTAATCTAAATTTTGCACGCGCCAATGTACAGCTGCGATGATGTACGTGACAAAAAGACGAACCACATTGAACCACTAACAAATCATGATCAACCACAATCAAACCTCGATCAACCACTAACGAACCATGATCAACCACTGTTTAACCACATTGAACCATGATCGAACTATAATCAACCACTATTGAACCATGATCGAACCATGATCAACCACTATTGAACCATGATCGAACTATGATCAACCACTATTGAACTATGATCGAACCATGATCAACAACAAACGAACTATGATTAACAACTAGATGTTAAGCACCGATGTATGACATCCACCCCCAGGTGTAAGAATAAAGATTTAAGAGAATGTGATGTAATCTAAATTTGCACGTACCAATGTACAGCTGTATGTAATGTGAAACTTTTGACTTTGAGATAACATTGTCTGAAAACATGCGTGACAAAAAGACTAAAATGCGCTAACAGTACAGTTGTATGTAATTTGAAACTTTGTACGAATTTTGAAATGACATTATGATTGAACCACTATCAAACCATGATCAACCACAATCGAACCACTATCAACTACATTGAACTACCATAAAACAACAAATCAACTACTTATACCATTAATAAATATTATATGTCTAATGACGCATAATCTGACGCTGCTCGCTAGCATCACGTACTGAAATGTAATACTCGCTACGCTCGCATATGATAAGAATAGAGGAAAAGGAAAGAATAATAGAGATTAAAAATATATATTTTAAAACAATAGTTTATTCTAAATAATGTTTGGGCGAATCGTTATGATGATGATGATTTGACCACCAATTGAATATTTTAAATACATTTTGTAAAGCACAATTTTTTAAATGTTTTTCACAACATATAGTATTTGTAACATCAAGCTTATTTAAAGAAGCGATATCTTCATAGTCTGCATCCAAGGTTTCAATATTGACGCTATTTCTCGCATCATCATCAAGTATATCGGTCAACCATTCTCGTTTTTCACGTCCTTTAACGTATACGAGAGGAAATGATCCATCTTCATCTTCCGTCGAATCCATCACAGCCTTCGTAATCAAACGTTGAGCAAAGCTGTACGGAACGTTTCCATCCTCCCATTGTAATCCATGATGATGTCCAATCAACCATGAAGCTTGAGATTTCTCAAATTTTGTAAGCACATGCTATAGTACGGGACTTCCAAAAATATAGTGAGAGAGAACAGATCCATCTCTCAGTATCGCTACTTCCTTCACGATAAAGTTTCTTCCGATAATTAAACTTTGCAGATCCACAAACGTTGGCACGACCATGATGATTATATTGCGATTTCTAGTACGATTGCAAGACAAGTTGTTTTAGACAACTGATGCCGATTGTCACGAATCTCAATTTATATAATTGTATATGACATTGGAGGGGATATTTGCTGATCTACAATTTTACGAACTACATTGGTCAATGGACAATATTCAACAACACGATCGTGCAAGATGAGACAATACGCGGTAGTATTTGCCGGTATATCTTCTTTGCATTCAAACTCTATTCTCACGTCCACGGTAAAATTTTTGACAGACTCGTTTTGTCGTGAGCAATCAATAACCGCGAAAGGACCGCAATATAAAAACTTTGTGATGTTTAATAGCACCATATTATTATCACATCCGTAATAAGATTTGCGAAAACGAGAGTACATGTTAAACAAGAGGGCGTATCTATTTTTATCAAAATCTAAATTCAAATCATCATAGGGATAAACTTCCGAGTTTAGATAAAGTTTAACGTTGGTTAATTGACAGTTGTCGAATATGGTTATCTCTTTTGACACAACATTTTTTCTACCCGTCTGCAGTGCAAAGATCACATATCGCGGCTTCTCCAGCTGGGACGTGGCTTTCACGGTCCACGAATGCTTGATCGTGTTATGTAACAGAGGAAATTCGTATAGATCCCACGAACGAAAACTCATGTTTAAGTATCGCCCGCTTTCCAACGCTCGTAGCAACGACAGTTTATTGATCTCATTTAATATTACATGGGGCATACGCCATTGTATCTTGAGCAATTCAATCTCAGCTTCCGCCGACGTATGTCCAACTAGGCAATTGTTGTCATTGCGCGAACGTATCAAAATTAATTCATGACGAGCGTTAATCACGATTCGCTTATAATCTTCACAAAATCCCAATAGCATGTTGAGCGGTACGCAAAAGTTGAAGTAAGATTCAACAATATTACGTGCCACATCCCACGTAGCATTCTTCAAGATTTTACCTCTCTCAGGTGTTAGAGAGAGATAATTTTTAAGCGTGGAAGTTATTCCAACGTTTCTGTTGCGATCAATCTCCACACCATCGAGTTCATATTGAAGTTCATCAAACATGAACGCAACGCAATTGTTTCCCAATACAACCTGTTCTGACCCTTCATCCTTTTTATGTACCGTCAACTTTCCTTCAACATACAGAAAGCTTTCACATGGTAACGTATACAAATCCTGATGTTGTATAGGAATCCGTATCTCATCGCTATATCCAAGCGTTGTGTTGGCGTACGGATTGTACGTATGAGTCTCAATCTTAACGATACGATCATCAAAGATTGGTTCACCTTCAATATTCAAGATATCAATCATATTTTCAAGTATTGCGTACCACAAATCCTAATGATTTTAAAAATTTGCGATTCGACGCGTTGAGTTTCTTCTTAGCGTAACCGGACACTTCAATATTGTCACCCGATGCCACTCGTCTTCTCGCAAAAATATTGTCCCTTGTAAAAATATTGTCTCTCACGTGCTCCGTTTCGTTCAGCACGAGCATTTCATTTATGACACGTTATTATTGCCGCCGCCGTATGTGTAATCTTACGGTAATTTCCTCTCCTCGAAAATCGATCAATCGTCCTTCTTGATCAACAATGTGAATCGTTAGATCAGTAATGCTCCGTGCGATGATCGGTAGATAAATGATCTGTGCGGGCGTTTCCGATATCTTATATCCTGGTGGCACGCTCGGTGAAAATTCATGTATCGTGTGTACGCGCTTGTCATTGCTGTACGCGCCAGTGGTCAAGCTGCATTCTATACGAATAACATTTACGTTAATAATATTTATCGGCACATCCGATTCATGCAATTTCCAAGGCTGTAATATACGATTCGATGAGAATCCTAGCAATGATCCTACGCTGTCTGGTTTACTAAAGTTTATTCTATAAGCACATTTGATTTCACTTTTTAGCGTATTATGATTAGCGCGAATCACTATTGAATATTCACCCTGTTCTTCGAAATCATTCTCTCGCGCAATGTTATTAACTTCATTGTTGGAACCAGCAGCGTGTCGATATCGTAAAATTGCACGTTTGAGATATTTATTTATAGCATGTAATTCGTACGATACCTCGGGAATCGTTATTTCCTTGTTATTGTTATCATAGTGAAATTTATTATTCGAGGAATTCACGTTCGGTATCGTATGATAAGTTTCAAAGTTCGTTAAACCGAGCTCGTAATCACCATCATTTAAATCTATAGCCGGGAAGTAGCTCACAGCAAGAACGCTACTCTTGCCTGTCAACGTTAGCGTCAGTGACATGCTGGAAAACTGTCAAACAAATACTGAATCGTAACGGTGGATTGTTAGGCTTTAAATTTGTTCGTCAACCGTTTGAAAAAATCGTAGACACAATTGTCCACAAATACTTTGATTATAATTTTGATAAGACATGCGATTGTATTCTATTTTCACATTTTGTCCAAAATATCGCACCAATTCCATGGGTGGTCTCAGATTTCCAAAACTATCGAAATATGTTACTCGATCTTTTCTCTTTACATACGCTACCCAATAAGTACCGGGACCATCAGCGTCATCCAAATTGACGATACCGCTTTCATTTCGTCGTACACCGTTTATCGGTAAATTATTGCGCATGAAAACGCCTCTAAAGAATGGTATACGCATACGTCTTGCTAGCTGTTATCTAATTGCACATTAGTTGTTACACCCACAGGCATTTTTAGCGTTTCTTTTTTCTTGATGTTTTTTTTTAGTCATCGTTGAGAACCCCTGTCCACGCTTGTATGGAGCGAGATAAAGTCCGCGACCTTCCATAGCGCGATTATGACGTTGCATTTCTTCGAGCTGACGTTGCGCCGCCCTGCTATCGTTCACAGCCTTTGCGATTCCCGCTGCTCCACCAGCCAAAGAACCGACAACTCCCAATAATGGTAAAAGTGGTAAGATACCACCACGCTTCGCTACTGGAAGTATTCGTTTTTTCTTCGTCGACGACTTTTTTGTCTTCAAACCCATACCGAATTTTGTCTTTGCTTTCATTGTCGTCCAAAGCCGTAGCAGCCGCTTTTTCACCAAGAGTTGAATCTCTCGCGATAATACGTTTCGCGCTCTTGCAGCGAGTATATTATCAGCAATGTGTCGTTCACCGAGATCGTTGCTTCGAGAATATGCAATATCGTGTTCACGACACGCGGCATCCAATGGATTAATGCCTCGATCACCTCTAGCCAATCGCTTTTCCAAGTGAGTTCCAGGTCCGCAAAACTGATAGCCGGGAATATGTAATTCAATAGGGAGTGCTTTTATCGCACGATTTAACAGGCCACTACCTCTTATAATTCTCGCTGACATTTGCAACAATTTTTTATCAATGGTGTTGGACCATCAATATGTGTTTGGACCATCAATATGTGTTTGTTGCCACGGCAAATTATAATGTTGCGTGCAACGACGATATTGTTGAATCTCCGAATCGACCTTTATATGTTCGGGAAGCTTGACCCACAATCGTTCCACGTAGTCACCAAAGTTCCGCAGTAAAACAATCTTGGGGATAAACTGTAACTACTCGGCGGTAAGCTCGAGAATATTGCTGTTAACCGACAGAAAGAGAAACATTTTCAAGACTGAGCGATTTCGCTTCGACGCACCTCTATAAATAGGTCCCCCATAATTCATTTTCCAAAAATCTGATTTGTGTTATAGCCCGGAAGCTATAACCACATTTTTTAATATGAAATGTCGAAATAGAAGGGCATTGACCGCGCGGAATGCTCGCACAGCAACTCACGCGCGATCGCCCAAAAAACTTGCGAAAGTGCAAGCAAAGAGGTTCAACTTTAAACCTACTTCGCTTGCACTTGGACTTTGGTCGCGCCCCCGAAAATCCCGGAAGTAACGAAGAGATAAAAGGCCCGCCGCGGATGCGCGCCGGGCAGTCGTATATACAATCTAAGCAATAACCGATCAATTAACTTAACGTTAGTACGGGAATCGCCTAACGCGCCAAAGTCGCAAGCAGTTATAACACACGTACGTTAACGTGCAGTGAGCCGCGAACGATATTATAAACCCGAGCGCGGAAAGGTATAATCAAATAAACACGCGCTAGTGAATACTGTGAAGACTGTTTAATAAATAAAGGTGACATAATTAACACAACAAAAAGTGAGTCAATCTATACGAGTCCCTGGCATCCCGGAGTCCCCACTTCTAATTCGGCAACGATCCCGAATAATATTGCCTTCGCACCGCGAGGCACAACATTTGTGACTCGTGAGAGACAACATGCGGTTTGTGCGACAAGCGACGATAATCAAAGTGATAAATTTTGACGATAAAACACGATTAATGGATAAAAAAGAAATACGCAGGCATGGAAACATGCTACCGAATACTATACGCAGTATCATTTGCGGTCCTTCGAATTGTGGTAAGACTAACGTGTTGATAAGTTTGATAGAAAGCCCACACGGTATACATTTCGAGAACATGTACGTATACTCAAAATCGCTTCAACAACCGAAATATCGATACTTGGAAAATTTGTTGTCATCGATAGAGGAAATTGGTTATTTTACATTCTCTAATAATAACGATGTCATTCTACCGAGCGAGGCGCTTCCGAATTCCATCTTTATCTTTGATGACGTGGCGTGCGATAAGCAAGATACGATAAGAGAGTACTTTGCAATGGGCCGACACTCGAGCGTCGACTGTTTTTATCTTTGTCAGACGTATGCCAAGATACCCAAGCATCTTATACGCGACAATGCAAATGTATTGATTTTATTTAAACAGGATGGTACAAATTTGAAACATGTATACAACGATCATGTAAATACCGATATGTTATACGACGATTTTCGCGCATTTTGTCAGAAATGTTGGCAAGTATGGATTCGTAGTGATTGACAAAGATAGATCTCTGACTAATGGACGATATAGAAAAGGATTTAACGATTTTGCAATACCGTAAAGTGGATAGTCGCTATTGACACACCGATCTGACACCGTCTAAGAAGAATTTTCAGAGTGCAACATGACGACTGTGCAGGTTGACAATAACGATCACGAGAAGATTGCGAGAGAGATTGCGAAAACGAGCGAATCAATACGAAAAAAATATCGCTCTTTGAAAATTGGTAAAATGGAGGAAGACGTCGCATTGGAAAGACAATTTAAACCAATTACCGAACCTCTAAAACAACTTGTTGAGAATACAGTTGGTGTGGAATCTACTGAAGGAAAATTCGAGCCATTGAATATGTCTTATGAGAAGAAAGAATCAAAGCATGGAACAAAGCGGTCAAATAGATCATTGAACGATTCACTAATAACTTCTACTCCAAATAAATTAAAACGTAAGAAACAATTACCGAATGTTACCTCTACTTCGATAAAAAATGTTCAACCAAGTCAAATATTGTACGAAAAGACGATTCCATCTATTGAAGAAATTTATGAGACCACGCCTGAAAGGTTTGTAACTTCAGTTCAACATGTATTACAAACGTCCGAAGATCAAAATTCAATGCGAGATCACTTGGGTCCACTTGCACAAAAATATGTGGCAACTATTATGAGCCAAGATAAAAATGCCGATATGGATTATGTATCTGGTGTTAAATTTTGTAATGAAGGAATGATGCTCGGTGATAAAATTTTTGATGTGGATAAAAAGGATAATATAATTATCGATGCATTAAAATACGTAGGAACACCAGGTCTCTACGAGTTGATTTTCAAGAGAATATCTGACGATGCAGTATACACTGAGAATGATTTGCATAAATACAAAAGTATATTACTGACAACAAATGCGCATAGACGTGGCAACAATATGCATAATCCTGTATTAGGTAACAAGGGATACAAGTATAAATATATAATTGCACCAATATTCTCTGGTCATAAAGTTGGAAAAGGTATAAATGTACCGCGCGCTATGACGCTAAGCGATAATAAGATTGATTACGTGCATTGGAATGATCCCAACGAATTGGTAGATCGTCTGCGATTGCTGGAAGCCTCACGTCAAGCCGGCAACAATGCTCACGACAATGAAATATTGTCAATTATCGAGGAACTTCGCGAAGCTGACATTATTATAAATTAACTATACGTCGACGATACGAGTCATTCTGTCGAAATTGTTGATATAGAAATGTCAATTAATAAATTTGGATTATCGCTGGGAACGCCGAGTAATTCATACTATCAATGGAATGGATTACTAAGAAATTACGTGCGCGATAACGCGAGTGGCCTTCATTTGGACACGGTACAATTGGACACGTTGCAAATGGACACGTTGCAAATGACACGAAATTTTGCACACGGTTCAATTGAACACCGATCAATTGGACACCGTTTATTTGGACACGTAAAAGTTGCACACCGTTGATTTGGACACGTAAAAGTTGCACACGTTCAGTTGGACACGTAAAAATGCACACCGTTCATTTGGACACGTAAAAGTTGCACACGGTACAATTAAACACGTAAAAGTTGCACACGGTTCAATTGGACACGTTAAAAGTTGGACACGGTTCTGTTGGACACGGTGCAAATGGACACAGTTTATTTGGAAAGTACACGCACAGACTGCACCCCCCACACCCCCGCCCCCACCCCCTGTTACAAACCCATGTGGAATACCACTTTGTATTGCACAATTAAACGGTGTCCATTTGCACCGTGTCCAACAGAACCGTGTCCAACTTTTAACATGTCCAATTGAACTGTGTGCAACTTTTACGTGTCCAATTGAACCGTGTGCAACTTTTACGTGTCCAAAAGAACGGTGTGCATTTTTACGTGTCCAACTGAACGTGTGCAACTTTTACGTGTCCAAATAAACGGTGTGCAACTTTTACGTGTCCAAATAAACGGTGTCCAATTGATCGGTGTCCAATTAAACCGTGTCCAATTGAACCGTGTGCAAAATTTCGTGTCCATTTGCAACGTGTCCAATTGAACCTCTCCCGATAACGCTCTGTGTCAGACAGCCTCCGGCTTTGACGCAAGGTCGCGCAAAATACGACGTGTAGCGCAACCGAAAGCTGATAACGATGCTGCTAACAAACAGTACGTGGAAACGAGTGTCAAGCTTTTGAGAGATCGACAAGAAAAATTTGAGAAAAAAATAATCGCGTTCGAGACAAATATGCAGGTGCTACGAATCTTTATTGATGAGATGCAGAAAATGTTTAGGTATGCAACACGCGCGCCGACTACATCTGACTCAGCACAGTAGATAAAAAGCATACGTGAAGGAATTATCTCATTATTACGAATTATGTCTCGATCAACTATGCTACAAAAGAAAAACACCTCCGAAAAACAGCAACTCGTGGAGGAATTGCACGCTCCAGCGAGAAAAAATTTTCCACGTAGACGCGTCATAGTACGCGGATACGATGATCTATGGCAGGCGGACGTGGTCGAGATGCATTCCTATGCACGATTCAACAAAGGTCACAACTACATACTAACATTTATCGATGCGTTGAGCAAGTATGCGTGGGCTGTACCGCTCAAGAGTAAGAGTGGAAACGAAATGTCTGAAACGGTTGCAAAGATAATTCGAGATGATAAAAGATGTCCGAAAAATTTCAAACCGATAGAGGAAAAGAATTTTACAACGCAAACGTGCAGAAGCTAATGAAGAAACATAACATTAATCATTATTCAACGTACTCTGTCATGAAAGCCTCGATAGTGGAACGATTCAACCGTACTTTAAAAAACAATATGTGGAAAATGTTTACGCTAAATGGAAATTACAAGTTGATTGACGCGTTGCCCCGACTCGTTGTAGAGTACAATGCGCGAAAACATCGCACCATCGGCATGAAACCTATCGATGTTACCCCTGCGATTGCTGATAAACTTTTAAATACGGTATACAGCAACGTAAAGAGTGCAGCTCCAGCAAGATTCAAAGTAGGTGATTCGGTACGTGTGAGTAAGTTCAAGACCATCTTTGATAAAGGTTACACCAAATTTGACCACCGAGGTGTTTAAAATTGCCAAAGTGCAGAAAACTAATCCCGCGACCTATGTACTCGAAGATTCGCGCAGAAATCCAATCGCTGGAGGATTCTACGAATATGAGTTACGCCGTGTTGCTAATCCGGACGTTTATCTCATTGAAAAGGTTCTACGCAAAAAGGGTGATGAGGTTTATGTGAAGTGGTTGGTATTGGATAAATCACACAACTCTTGGATACATAAAAATAATATATTGTAAAATATTTATCTTTTAATATACAAAATATTTATCTATACACAGTTGTATACTTAATAATATATATATATATATATATATACATATAATTAGTAAAATAAAGGCTCTCTTATAAATTAAGTTATGAAGGTTTAGAACGGGCTAATTAGAAGCCGAGCGCGGTAAGAAATGCGCAACTATTTTTTTAAAACATTAATATAATTATTTATTGTACGTTTCGGTCTCAGTATCGGACCATCTTCAGCATCTGTTGATACATACAAAAAGAAAAGAAAGGAGACGTGAATTGATAGAAATATTACGGATGTGCTATAACAAATTATTTGGTAGCGTTTACATACGTATTTTTAGTATTGAAATGCTTATGCATGCCTCTGTCTACGAACAGCAGCAACGGAAAAGTACGATGAGTCTCCCTCCGGTTCCAGCCGTTAAGGAAGAGAATCTTCGGGACTTTTGAGGTGAATTACTGTATCCAGATCTATTGACCGTTTGATTAACGTGATTTTAGAGAGCGTTAAAAAAAGAAAGAAACGTCAACATAAGTAGAAAACCGGAGGCAACTCACTTTATCCATCAGAAATTATCGCTGCATGTCAGTTGAGCCGAGGCATACAAGTCAGATAAACGAGACTAACGATAATTGGTATATAACATTGTAATGTTGACGGTAAACAACGACCGTATTTTTGTGGCAGGAATTGTGGCGTCAATGTCGTGACAATACGCGCTGAATTTGAATTTTATATTTTAGGTAAATTCTCTACTATTGTGAGATACGAGTGATGTAGACTCTCAGTGTCGCTCTGTAGGTTCAAGCAAATATTTTGTCTCTTTATAAAAATCATCTCCGACATCAAACGTTTCCAGTAGATGTGCTCTTCATCTAAAACTTCCACGTTATCCCATGTAAATTCGTGGTTATTCAGGCTGTGGTCCGTGATTACCGAATATTGTGTGGTTCTTGTGTTAATGTGGTTGCGATGTTCTGCTATCCGAGTTTTTAAGAGCCTGCTTGTTTGTCCCACGTAGGATGCATTGCAGTCTTTGCAGGATATTTTATAGACCACGTTGCTGCGTAGCTCGTTCGGTAATGTGTCTTTATGAACACGGATGAATTCGCGCAGTTTGTTCATACCGGTGTATGAGAGCTTAATTTGCAAATCACGGGCCACATGTTTAAAACGTTCTGAAATTCTTGGAACGTATGGGATATTGAAGAAACCATTATGTTTGGTGGTTTCATTTCTGTCGTTGAGCATTATGTCTGTTTTTGGTTTATTATGTCTAAAAATTAACGTTTTTAAGCGTTCTTGTAATGTATTAAATATGAATATCAATGGATATCCGTTGGATAATAATGTATTGGTAACAAAATGTAGATTTTTCTCGTGGAAGTTTGGATGTGAGAGTCGGAAAGCTCTATCTATGAGGCCGATGGCAGTGCCTCTTTTGTGGCAGAGAGAGTGTCGAGACTCAAAATGTAAATATCTGCCAGAGAAAGTAGGTTTATGGTACCAGTCAAAAGTTAAAAAATCGTTATCATTGAGAATCATGGTCACGTCTAAAAAATTAAGTCGATTGTCGGTCCCCTCCTCAATTGTAAATTGAAGCCTTGGATGGAAAGAATTAAAGGTATCCAATGTTGAGCATGGAGCAGGGGGCCGCCAACGCGATGTCGTCTACATATCTATGGTAAAAAGACAGATTAAACGGAAGAATCTCGACAGCCCTCGTCTTCAGGTCTTGTAAGGTGATGTCGGCAATGACGGGAGAGAGCGGAGAGCCCATGGGGGTGCCGAAAGTTTGTTTGTAACAAACGTCGTCAAACTTAAAGTATGTGGAGTCGAGAACAAAACGGACTGCCTCTAAGAATTCTTCGCGAGGTATGGAACATTTTTCTTTAATATGATCTCATCTTTTTTCACAACTTTCTAAAGCTAAGTCTATAGGGACATTAGTAAAAAGCGATATTACGTCTAATGAAATGAGTTTATGGTCGTCATGTATGTATTTACCCGTTAATTTTTCCACTAGTTGAAAGCTGTCTGAAATGTAGCTGTTGGCTTGTGGTATTGCTTTGTGGATTATGTCGTGTAAAAAGGAGGCCAATCCATACAAAGGAGTATTAATCGACGACACAATAATTCGAAGAGGACAGTTCTGTTTGTGGACTTTCGGCACTCCGTAAGCTCTCGGTAATATGCCGTCAGTGCAGTTGAGTCTTTTGTAAGTCAAGTCAGTAATGTATTCACGTTTTTTCCACCTCGCGAGCAAACTATGCAGATCTCTAATAACTTTCTTTACCGGAACTTTTTTTATTATTGAATACGTGTTATTATCACCGAGCAGAGCATTCATTTTTTCTGTATAGTCTACTTTGTTGAGTGCTACGGTGACGTTGCCCTTGTCCGCCCTGGTAAAGATCACGCCCGGGTTATCACGTGTGAAATTCTGTACGGAAAGCGACGCTTTGATAATCTTCTTTTCCCCAGGGGATAGCTCGGAAGAACAGTTGGAAAGTTTATTGATTATGGGAGTAGGTCTATTGCGGATGGATAAACGGATGTTCGCGGGGAGTTTGTTAATGTTATGTTCCACGCACTTCATGAACTCCATTGTGGCGTGTTCATTATTCCTTGTCGGTAGGCAAACATTTTCACCTAATTGAAGAAGTCCTTGAATATCAGGTGGGATGTATGTGGAGGAGAAATTCAGAAACCATTTTTGTTGTGTAAAGGAGAAAGGGAAGGGTCCGGGAAGGAGGATGGTTTCAGGATGATTTCTTAAGGAATTCGTAAGGAAGAAGGAGGCGGAGGGGTGAAGGGTTTTAAGGAATATTTATCGGGGATTGTCGCAGGTGTCGGAGAGTCGCGACTTAATGGTGGGCGACCGTATGAAGATGTCCCGTCTAATGTGTGCGGTGACGTGGTGTAAAAATATTTAACCGGGCGGATCTTGTTCTTTAATTGTTTTTTGTGCTTAATGAGCAACCAGTTTAGTTTTCTATCGAGTCTATCACGTTCATTCGCGAGGTGGAGGCGTAGAGATTTGTTCTGTGTGTAAAAAAAGTTATTGCACACCGAGATCGGTACAGTGTTTGTTATGATTCTTACAATTTTAAAAGAACGCATACGTAGTGCGCGGATCTGGCTATGCGCGTCATATATCTCATTGCGCATCATATTAGTGGTGAAACGTTGGAATATACGATTAAATCTATTGAGCGACGCAGTGTTTGTTAGATTTCGTGTGTAATGTTTAAAACGGTTCAAATGCGGTAAAATTATGCCCGCGTCGGTACAACTTTTTAAAAATTCAATACGTAAGTGCATTTTCGTTATAGATTTTTGACAATTGATCCACGTTTTCATGTGTTTGACTATATCAAGGCCAAAATTATATTTAATAAATTGGAAGAAAGATGAAGTACGCATTATTTCAGCCAGCGTAAATAAATAGTAAAATAAAGGCTTTCTTATAAACTTTAATTCTTATAAACTCCTTTCTTTTCTTTTTGTATGTATCAACAGATGCTGAAGATGGTCCGATACTGAGACCGAAACGTAAAATATATAATTATATTAATGTTTTAAAAAATAGTTGCGCATTTCTTACCGCGCTCGGCTCCTAATTAGCCCGTTCTAAACCTTCATACATAAAATTATTTACAAGAACTATACATAATTTATACATTTATTATTATTTACAGTGGTATTTTATAATGTCCCCATGGTAATGTATCAGTGGTTTCAGAAACGATATACCGCTTGTCATCGTATGACAAGACGTAGAGCAATTTTGTCTCCCGAATGGTATATACTTGATGTAATTTAGATCTTATGCATGATTGTTGGCGTGTCATTTCAATCTCTTCATTCAAACACCTCGTGTAATCGTCGAACGTTATCGTTCTCGCGACAACGTTACTCTTGACACCTTTGACCTTTTTTGTGTTCTTTTTACCATCCACTCGCAACGCGTACATTTTTGCTCTAAGCCCGACAAATTCAGTCATTATTGTACCGTTATTTTCATCTTTCATTAGACCCGATACCTTTTTATTCACAAGCGGTATATCGTACGCATTGTCTGCTGGATAATCGCTTGTATCGAATTTGTCGACGTTGCACTTTATATTCTCGTACAAATCTTCACACTCGATGTGATAAATAAGACTGTCTGTGTCGGTGTACATTACTCGACATTTGTCACGATACATTGGTGACATGTATTCGTGATGAAACTCGTACAAACATGTTTTGGAAATGTCGAGTATGCACATACCAACATAGATTGGTTTGTAAAATTTTACCTCGAGTTTGCGCAATTCGACGGCTATAAGATTTTCCGAAAATATGCTTCTGCTATGAAAATTTAGTTTCGCAATCATTGCCTCTGCACCGTACCTTACACCCCAATATGTTAAGAGCTTTACATCGACACGATTACGCACGTTTTCCATCGCTTTATTAAATACTGCATTATTTATTAATTTGTATAAATTTTTTTCAAAATCATTTTTCGCGAGTGTTCTAAATTGTGTATTAAGTTCGATATAATTACGAAGCCACGGAGATTGCGTAAATTGTAATATACGATGTATTTTTGTAACGCGAAGACCGTGTCGCATACATTGCTGCAGGTTGCGGTGGTGTATCACGTAACGCTTCTTATCATATAAGGTTGCTAGAAGCTTGTCCTGTCGTTTACCGGGTGGTTTGTCACGTGTCGGACAAAACGGTAGGTTAGCGTGCATATCGTGCAGATGCTGTGGGTATTCCAAATCTACTTCGATAATGTAGCCTGTAGGTGAATCTAGCGCGATTGATGATACGTTAAAATCGGATACATCGTCGACCCATCGAAAATCAGCATAAGGCAATGGCTGACACATTGCCCATCCGTACAAATTATTTACATCGAAATACATGAGATATGATGATGGTTTCGATGGATCGTACGATTGCATGTACTTGTTATTAGCATGTGCATATCTGTTGGAGCATTGGCTTAGTCCACCGCGTATACCACGTTCGATAAACATTACCATGTCGATATCAGTAAGCAATTTGAACGTAATATTTGTATGCTTCAACATGGCATCCCACGTGTATCCGGGGAGAGTATAATAATACGCGGGGTCGAGTCCATAACTTTTAATGCAGCTATCGCGGAAATTTTCAAAAATGTCTGCTAATAACAAGACATCAGTTTTTAAATACAAGTTGCTATATTCACCCAGCGTTCGAATGGAGAACCGCTTCCATACATTCTCGGCGTGTGCGTAATCGCTCTCAGATATTGTGTTACCGGTCAAGGAACTGTAAAATGATTCGCGCGGTGGTAGACATGTATCTTGAAGTCTTTCGAAACAGTCTATATATTTGTACGGAAATACACCTTTCCGTGTTAATAAATTGAAATTTTCAGTTGATAAATTTTGAAATTTCGATTTTAAAATTAAGAGTTTATCTTTATTCAAAAATGAAGCCAATTTGTCGAGACTGGTTGTAAGAAATTTATACGAATCGATAAAACGCAATTTAATAGTATTTCTGGAATTATAATCTGTAAGTTTAACATTTTTTGTGAACGATATATATTTTTCTTTGGTTATCGGAAGTACATATATTCTCCCTTTGAACGCTGTAGCTATTTCTTTAATTATAAAATGTGCGTTGTAACAGGATAAATTGTGAAATACTATTGGAATGCAAAAAGATTCTTTATAATTTAGATTACACTTTGAATGCGCGGGATCTCTGTACCGCCCGGTGAGGTGGCAATGATCGCATACGCGTATATCATTTTGTGTAAATGGTTTTTCACATATATGACAATGCGTTGCGCTATGAAATTTTTCAGACTCATCTGATGTAAAATTTATCATGGGGACATTAGTTGATAAAATAGTGTGTACATCTTGTGCTAAATTTTTAAGTTCTTTGGTGAACCATGATACGCAATCTACACTACGACGAGAATGATACACGGATAATGAATTATTGTACGAGCAATGTACATAATAAGCTATGCTAAATACTTTGTGATGTTGATATAAATTTTTCTCCTTATCTGTCTTCGCTAAGATGCATTCCAAGTCGGCATACACCACGAATGGAAGCCGCTCTTTGTTATCGTAGTTGTTGAATGTGAGCCACTTGTCATCTCTCGGTAACAGGATAGCGCAGTCGTTCATCTCCCGACAGTCCACCATGTGTGACTGTAACTTGTCGTTCAATCCGAAATAGTGCAAACATCTGTAAAAAAAATAATAAATTTTATCTTTTAAAAAAAGTTTTTTTAGAATTTATACATTACATTCTTATTAAAATATACATATCGATCGCATATATACGCTTTACGTTTTCCCGCGTTCAATTCTGATGACACAAGTCGAGATAGATTCTTGATCCACGCGAAACAGTCCAATGCTGTTGTCCTGTGGATCTTCCACGTACAGCAAGTTGACATGCTTGTCTTTCTTCAGTTCACTGAGACGCATCGGGACAGTGCCCACGTTCCCATGATTACGTAGTATCAATATGTATACATTGATTGAAATGTCGTTCGCAAGTTCAAACTTTTTAATTTGATTCACGGTCACTGGAAACTCAATGCCCTGGAGATTCAGTACTGTCG
The DNA here is from genome assembly GCA_963971435.1 of Lasius platythorax. Taxonomy (NCBI): domain Eukaryota; kingdom Metazoa; phylum Arthropoda; class Insecta; order Hymenoptera; family Formicidae; genus Lasius; species Lasius platythorax. Next base: position 3,487,480 of record OZ020539.1, read on the forward strand.
TGTAATGCGGATAGGAGGATTCTCGTTCCGTGTCTCTTTCAGCAGTATATAGAGCAGCAACCACCGCCCACGCGAAACAGGCATTGTCATTAGATTTCACATTAACCACTGCTCTTTTTAACATTATCTTCTGCAGTAATTTAATATAACATCCCGCGTGCATTGGTTATATTTGTTTATATTTACAGTTAAATCGAGTATCCGCGACAGTGCCCAACCGCTATCGCGTTCTTGAAATTCTTCTAGTGATGCTAGAGTGGGCTCGACAACGCGTCGCTCATACCACTCGTGTAAATCAGATGTCTGAAAGAGTTCATAGTTTCTCGTATTGATTGATTTATTTGCACGTTTATCACCCGCCACAAACTCACCGTTAAATACTGCATTAACTTTCACATTAATGTGTCTTTCCATAACTTTTCGCACGTTCTCGAGCACGATACCGCTAGCATCCTCGAGAAATTGACGAGGTTCGATGTGGTTGTGATTGATGACCGCACTAGTCAATGCGATTCTCGAACGTTGTATCAAGAGACACGGTAGTGTCTCGCGCCAAGTACCGCGCAGCAGCAGCAAGGCACTCCGGATATCTTTACGCGAGCCGGCCAGTTGAGAGTACTCGAGATTATCAGACCTCAATAACCGCTGAACGGATTGAGTTTTTACTAGGCTTAATCGATAGCTTGGGTTTAAATTATATAAGGAAAGTGTCTTTATTTTTGCTCTACATGTTATATAAACATTATATATTACGACGCAAAGTCGAGATGTGGAAATTTTCGTTTAAGGAACGTCACCGTCACCGTCACCGTCACCGTCACCGTCACCGTCACCGTCACCGTCACCGTCACCGTCACCGTCGTCATCGCTACACGTACACAACACATGCATAGATATATAGTAGTATCGCGCTACACGTATATACACGTACACAATACATGCAATAAATAGCAATGTATGCATCTTGTACGGTTGACTTGTTTGACGGAAGATCGCGCTAGCAGTGCTCTGCAAACATTGACAGCATGCGTTATAGCGGCACGTGCGCGGTTAACCTCACTTTCGAGTCGATGGTATTGAAAAGTTACTACCCTTTATATATTAGTTAATTTAGAGAAAGGCGGATGGGAGCGTAGGAGGGAATATCCGAATAGAGAGAGAGAGAGAGAGAGAGAGAGTGAGAGAGAGAGATCGTTTAAGGATATTGGAGCACTTTATGTTGTCTCAGGAATGCAGGAGCTTCCCGAAGATATTAACCGGTGTTTAATAGAACATATATATATTTATTCAAAAGATGACTCTAATACAGTCTCACTAACGTGTACAAAAGACTCTCGTGCTGTCGCGCTAACTATTCGTACGTCGTTGGCTAAGCACGTCCGGAAGGAGAGTGTCGGCTCTCGCGCTCTCGCTACGCGCAGGGTTGCCAGATTTTCCGAGAGCAAAGTCGCTAATGTGCGGCGCTGAAGTAGCCCAATGTAGCCCAAAACTAGACTTATACATATAAACAAAGACAGAACGTATATTTACTTTATATACAATATATAAAATGAATAAAAGTATTAAATCTTAGTAGTTTTTTTAATTATGTTTATTTTTGCCGAATACAAATAATGAAATAATACATAAAGCATACAAAATACATGTCTTATATGAACAATAAAAGTTTTAGCTATTTTCTATTATAAAGTCCATTGCTTCTGTTAAATTGAGATCATTATTAAGTTCTTCACTTAAGTTATGAGATTCATAAATGTTACTGTTAAATAAAGTATACATATGTTCGGTAATTTCGTATTTTGCAACATACATTAAATACACGCATATGAATGCGAATGCGCATTATAGCCACGAGCATTGGCAATAACATTCTATTACGCGGTTTAATTTTTACTATAGACATAATACTAAAAACTCTTTCCACGTCAGCATTACTAATAGGCAGAGATAACGCACGAATGGCAAATGAAGCTAAATCACCAAATCTTCTATTTCCACTTGCATTCCGGATATTCCAAACAGCAATCCAAAATTTTAATATATCAACATTTTCATCAAAAGTTGGAGAAATATCATAGTAGTAATCTAAGTGTTCCTAATTTTCGCCATTGTTCTTCAATTGCGTCTTTATCTGCAGTCGTAGCTATAAATTGAAAGTAATTTATTTATTAAAAATAAAATTTAAAATATTTATATAATAAAAAATATACCTGCTAAATCCCATGGTAAATTCTTCGTAGAAATAGTAGAAAATTGGGATAAACATTTTTCTGGTGAAAAATAACATAATTTATCAATAATAGCCAGATTAAGCGGTAATCTTTGGATTAATTCTTTACAGAGTCGAATAACAAAAGCTACTATTCTTTCCATAACAATATTTAAGTCGTTTCGAGAAATAGTTTTCTTAGCAGCAAATGATAAAAATTTTGTACCAAAATCCATGGAATCCAAAGAAAGTAGAGAATTTCCAAAATCTGAGTTAGCTTTTTCTAAAGCTTTTTTTACAGCTTCTATATCAGTCTGATGAAGCATTATAGGTGAAGCATTTGAAAATTCGAGAGGTCTTAAGAAATTTGGTTTAAAAATGCGCTTCGCTGTAGATAATAGCAATGTTCGTAAGTCAGAATACAATTTTGTTATGTCTGCATTAGTCTTTTGAAATGCTAGATTCATATTAGCAATTTCTTTAAGAATCCCATTAAGAAAAAGAAAATACAATAAATTTGAATCATCTTCATACATTTCTGCCAAAGTTCTTGCAATATAACATTTATCTGTTGATGATTTTGCAACTATTTGGAAAAATTTTTTTAGTTCATCCCATTGCCTCACATTTATTGACACAGCATCTGACCATGCTAACCAGCGAGTGGAAGATAGTTGAATTAGCTTTGGTGGTTGCTTGCCATTGTTTATTTGTGCATACATTTCTGAATATTTAAGCTGACGAAGAGGACTGTTAGCAAACCAATTTCTTGTTTCTCGCAATAAAAATTCTAGATTTGATGGTAATTCTGTGCAAGCCTTCGCAGAACACAAATTCAATGAATGACAAGAACATCTGATAAGCTGTAAATTTGGAATTTTCTCTTTTAATAATGTATATAAACTGTGATTGACCCCACAAAGATTACTTGCACCATCAGTTCCAATAGCTATAAGATGTTCTAAATTAAGTCCAATTTGAGCAATAAATGCTGTAAAATTATTATAGAGCTCATTTGCTGTCGCTGTAGCAAATTCACTAAATCCAAGAAAATTAGTAATTATACTATTCAGTTTTTTACTAGAATATCTAACACAATAAGCCATATATTTAATTGTAGATATATCTGTTGATTCATCTAATATCACAGAAAAATCTTCAGAACCTATATCATCAATGAGTTCTTTTAACATTCCCGGTGCAATAACATGTAATATTATTTTCGAACATTTCGTTCTGTGTATTCGAAGATTTTCCAATTTTGTACCTTTACCAATTAATTGCAACATTTCACTTAAGTGATCAATATTTTGTATAGAACTATGAGATGCAACATGTAATGCTAGTTTCATATCAATTTGTTTACTTTCCTTTGATTTTATTGAAATACCTGTAAATATAAATACTACTTTTAATTACATAAATAATAATAACAATAATATACAATCAATGATTCGCCCCCTCTTACAATTAGAGAAACAAGTCTAAGATGCCTAAATATAATAATTTTAAATTGCTTACCTAAATCCATCAAACATTTTTGCTTTGTTAAATTCAACGCTAATGCCTTTTCTTTGTGAATTCTTGTGTAAAAATGTTTTTTCAGGTCATGTTTTTGTGCTCTTAAACAAACACGACAAAATTTACAATAAGCTTCTCCATGGCCTACCATATCCTCTGGTGCTCGACAAAGCCATCCTAGAAAATATATATATATTGTGACGTGACATTTTGTACGTCCGTCACAAGGGCTGATAAGCCCGGCCGGGATCGGTCGCGCGGGCCTCCGCTCTCTCGATTTAGGGAGAGAGAGCGCGGCCTGAGCGCGGGATCGGACGCGATCCCGTGGTTATCGGGTATTTTCTATTAGCGTTTCACATTTGGTGAAAAATTAGCGTAAGGACGGTGGCATTCATGCGGTCGACGGGATCTCATCCGGCGAACGACCAGAGGAGCAAAGTTAACGTCGAGGACGCAGGGAGGCCGGCACCGTAAAAAGGAAGCACGCCCGGTAAGAATAACCAAAACATAATCCGAATTACTGTAATTAACCAAAGAATCGAAGCTGCCGCCCTTTGTGTTTAATAATTACGCTTCGCAGGCACGAAGGAAGCAATCGAGGGGAAAGGCCACTCAAGCGCAAGGAGCGCGAGAGCCCCGAGGAGGAGCTACGGCACTGTATCCGAAGCGCGGGCCCGAATTTCTTGGCGAGACGAAGCGATCGAAGAGGAAATCGATCGCCGATGCATCCGCTAATAAAGAATAAGGAGGGCCGGATACAACCATACGCTGCCGCAATGAGTGCGTTCCGAGGCCGGAAATTAATAAGAAGCGAGCAAAGGAAGACGGGGGCCGGAGATTAGAAGCGCGAAGGCCACAAGGACCCGCAAGGCCGCGCCACGGCCCTGCGTAATTCGGAAGCGCCACACGTGGCCCTATTACATATTAATGTACCGGCGTGTCTCCTGCGGGCCTTCCGTTCGTCACTGTCCGGCGAGCAAGCGAATAGAGCGGAGGCCCTTTTCTTGAGGAGATAAGAAGGAGATTTCGAGAGTTCCTGCCGGTGAGACTGACGTCGACTACATGTAAAGCTGCCAAAATTTCGAGTAAGGTTCGGATGAGTCGCGCCCAGTAGTCATCGCTGTCGTGAGTAAGGTTTTGTATCGTTATTTTACACGATTTTAGTTATTTCGATTTATTGCGCAGTAGATCGGCGAAACGACTCATCCGAGCCGACGGATCCGCGTGAGTACTCTCTCTCCTGAGATCATTTGCCGCCGACAGTCAATATTTTTGCGTCTTGTTAATTACTTAATTGTTCTTTCTCGCTATCGTGTGTGATCTTTGATATTATTGAGCTCGTACACGTAACCGCCTTGTACATTACGCGTCTGTAAAATCGTATGTTCGTTTCGTATTGTGTAGTAACGGAATTATATGTGTCGCGTAAAAGTTAATATCTTATTTAGTCGCTTCCGAATTATAGTGTAAATTCGGAATATTGTTATTTATTGTGTTATTAGAGTGAAACGTTCGTCGCTATCGTAAAGGCAGTTCATTCCGCGTATAATTCCGATCAGTAATACGAGTCGTACCGCGATATTAATTGAATATATCGACCAATATTATTGTCGCGGCGTATACAGCTGCTCTAAGCGCCTAATCTTCTCTCTTGTTTGACTTTGTGAGAATTTGATAATTACACGCGGGCGAGCGCAAGTTAATTGTCGGCTTACGGAGGAATTTTCTTCGCTGCCGAGGCCCGGATAAGCCTCGAGTCGCGGTAAAACTCTCCGCCGGAGAATTGACTTTCGGCTCGCGCGTGAAATTCGATATCCTTGCGCTCGACCGCGAGGAGCCTTTCGGCCGACAAACAGCTGGCCATAATATTACGAATTATATCTATTATTATTATTTCTTTTCTATTATTCTATTTCTATATATTTTCACTTCCACAATTCTTTTTGTCAAAATCTTTTCAATAATATTCTCTCTGTCATTCTCAGTTATCTTATAATCACTTTCTCAAACACGATTTACTATATATTATATTCTTCCATATCAATATCTCTGTGTAAATTATTAATGCCTATCTTGATTCTCTCCCGTCCCGACCGCAAGGACCACCCCCTCTACCAATTCCGTTGACTGAATAGCCGCGTATTGTCCGTCGCGATTTCCGACTGATACAAAATTCGTGATTTTCGTAAAGTTTGTTGTCGACGGCGCGAATTGTCGCGCCTGGCGCCCAGCTTATAGTATAATTATATAAAATTTATTAAAAATCGACCTGACTGGCCTATACAAAAAATTATTAACACAACGTTTCGGCCCTTGGGTACGGGCCCTTATCAAGTGTTGCTGTAAAAATTAATGCAAAAATTATATATTACCAATGAGAAACGAACGGCAAATTTAGGATGTAATGTACAGAATAATTAAGGAAGCGTTACCTTTCAAGCTGTCAAAGTGAAAGACGTGATATGACTAATGTCGAAACAGAAGACATGTATGTAAAAATACCATGTCTCGCGTCCAAAAAACATAAACATTACAAAGACACAGGAACGAAATTTACAAAAAACAACAACAAGTAATCAGACCCTGTGTATTAGCGTGTCGTATATCGGATTTAAATTGTCTGTGTCTTTTTGAAGATTAATATTGTTGTTGGATTTTTTTATGAAAAACATCTCAGCAATCTCTCTTTTCTTTCTATGTTTTTCAACATGCAAAATTTTTGGTTCTTTCCAATTAAAGTCATGTCCATATGTGGACCGATGGTTACTAATTACGCTGTGGTTGCTGGGATGTTTTTTAATGTCTCTGCAATGTTCGTTAACTCGTGTAGCAAGTTGTCTTTTAGTTTGACCAGTATATGTCGCATCGCAATCATTACATTCAATCAAATATACGACATCAGTTTTGTGATTGACATCAATCTTGTCTTTACCCTTCCTAATTAAGTTATTAAGTCTTTTTGGAATTGTATAAATTGTTTCTAGACCACATTTATTAAGTGCGATATTTAAATTTTCACTTAAGTTGTTTATGTAAGGCAAAGGCAAAACAGATGAGGTGTCAAACTTTTTAATAACGATGTCAGTATTGCGAGTAGAGTCCTTACGAAATTTTAAAGTTTTTATTCTCTTGCAGATATGTGACTCAATAAAAGGTTTTGGGAAGCAATTGTTGACCAGAATATCAGTAATTATTTTAATATTATTGTCGTGAAAGCGATCGTCAGAGAGTAATAAAGCACGGTCAACTAAACCTTTTATGGTATTGATCTTATATTTTAGTGGATGGCTCGAATAAAAATTCAGATATCTGCCTGAAAACGTAGGTTTCCGATACCAATTAGTCAACAAAATTCCTTCAAACTTAATTACAGTCGTGTCTAGAAAACAAATAGAACTATTAGTTTCGATCTCATATGTAAATTTTAAGCGCTGATGGTAACCATTAAAGACATTAAGTACTTCAGCTATTTCGGACTTCGTCGCTATTGCAAAAATATCGTCAACATATCTGTAATAAACCGGAAGACTAAAATCTAATAAGTTTAGACAATGAGTTTCAAGGTCATCCATGACCATGTCAGCCAAGATTGGAGATAAGGGGGACCCCATAGGACATCCGAAGATTTGTTCGGATGTCCTATTTGTGGTAATATATAATTTTTGCATTAATTTTTACAGCAACACTTGATAAGGGCCCGTACCCAAGGACCGAAACGTTGTGTTAATAATTTTTTGTATAGGCCAGTCAGGTCGATTTTTAATAAATTTTATATATTTTTGCTCATCACTGGCGACTTCATTTTAATTATTTGATATTTATAGTATAATTGTTTCGCTTCATTTGCCGTTCGGTTTACGGACATCGCGCCGAAGGTGTGCCGGTAGTCCTTAACATCGACCCTTTGACTAATTATATTTATAATTAGCCCCGAAAATAATCACGGTCACAATATATATATGTATATTGTATTTAATATAGATATAAATGAATCTACCCTTATTTGCATGCTAACAAAATAAAGAAATATTTATCAATTTTATTTACCTTTAAAGATGCTTTCTTTCTCCCATTCACTTCGGTAATGCTTTGTATATTTAGAATATTTACCCATTGCACACTTTTATATTATTGCACACTTGTTATATATAATTCATATTTTAATCTTATATTTTTATATTTACACGATATGTGTTGTATATATCACTTTGGTTCTCAGGTAATAGGAATTTCTTATCTAAACCCCATACTTTTACGCTATAAACCTTTCTCTCTGTAAACAGAAGAGAGTTATTGTTAGGCGGTATAATAATCAGACAACATTTCTTGAGACATAGCAATTTCGATGAATGTTAAATTACCCGACTGATATTGCACGTCGTCGTTGAACTGCATCAAAATCCCGTAGTTTGAGAACATTTAATCAGGCGGAGCTTCTTGGCTAAAATATGGTGTGGTATCTTGCATTGCACTAATAAAGTATGACAAACATCACAGACTCTGGATGATCTTTGTTTCAAACCGCTGTTCACGACGTGCGAGAAACAGAGATTTTTCCACGACACTATGGCACATGGCTGACCATGGACCATGGACCATGAGTGCATCTAATAGCGCAACCGCTTACTAAACGACTAAATAGCAATTTAAAATTTAATGTGATTGGTCGAAAGGTAAGAACCAATCACATTCGACTGCTACTTATAGGCTGCGTTCCGATATTCACTGCCAGTACTGAAAATCTATAGTGTACGTGACGTAAACTATAGATTTTCAGTACTGGCAGTGAATATCGGAACGCAACCATTGTTAGTCGCTTAAGTAGCCCAATAAGTAGTAGCCTAAAAGTTGATATAGCCCAATCGGCTATCCGTCGCCACTGGCTAAAATTCGGTCGCCAAGTCGGTATGTAAGTAGCCCAATTTGCGACATGTAGCCCAATCTGGCAACCCTGGCTACGCGTGTCAATTTTCGGAGCGAAATCGCTAACTCATGCTCCAACGCGCACACGCGTTGGGCACGCACGTGATTTGCACGTTTTGGCCGCGGTGGCCGTATCTAACGGGTGGTTATAAGCGCCACATGAAGGGCTGGCAGCTGATTACTTTTCAGTATTTAGTAATCACAATGTATGTGTGTGTTTGTCTATGTGTGTGTCTGAGCCGTTTATCAAGATTTAAGGGTTTATTAAGGGGTTTACAATTCAATTTTATTTTTTTTATAGTGCCGCAAAACAATGTTTAGAAAAACTTTAAATTGTATCTTTATACGGGTACGTACAGGTATTAGAGCGACTTTTATGAGCACTACTTTATGTCCAATACAACTGATATGGAATTAGTCAGTATAAATTGCGACAAGGTAATCAATTACAATAGTACATTATAATTAGTTAATATTTTTATAAATTATTACCGGAATGTATGAAATTACTCCCACTTTATATTAATTGTTTTTATTTGTCTATTTATTATAAGGTTTATGTTTATTAGGAGCTGATATGACGATTGATGATATAATAATTGTTACATATTATTTATAGAAAATATTATCTATATGTTCTTATGGCTGGGTATGGTGCTTCCCTCCCAATGGGTACAGAGTGTCTTTGGCATGCCTTTGGTGGTTCAGAGAGTAAGCCGTTTAATACAACTGATATGGTTTAGCCAGTATAGATTGCGACAAGGTAATCAATTGCAATGCAATAGTACATTATAAATAAAATGTGATCATCATAAACATATAGAATATTTTTAAATAAAATGTGATTATGCGTAGCGTAAAGTACTCTTAAAATAAGATGTTTATTTATTTCGTAAATGAGAGATAAGATTGTAAAAATATTCTATATGTTTATAATAAGATGTGTGTGTGTGTGTGTGTGTGTGTGTGTGTGTATGTGTGTGTGTGTGTGTGTACTGTAACAATTTCTTTCGTTTTCAACTTTTAACTTTTAATCCAAAAAGGATTACAAGCCCCCACCGGGTTAATAAAAATACAAGTGCATAATTAAAAGTTTAAATCTTAAGATAAATTATTATAGTATACACACAAAACTTATTATAAACATATAGAATATATTTATATCTTTCTCTCATTTATAACAAAAATATATTATAGATTCTCTTATTTATAAAATAAATAAAACATCTCATTTTAAAAGTAGTTTACGCTATGCAAAAAGAAAAAAGAAAAAAACATCACATTTTATTTAAAAATATTCTATATGTTTATGATAAGAAACACATACAATTCCTTTAATTTAATGTTTTGACTAATGCATTTGTATTTTTATTAATCTAGTGTGGACTATCCCAAAAAGGACTCCCAGCACCCACTGGGTTAATAAAAAATTAAAAGTGCAAACATTCACCTGGTGCGGACTATCCCAAAAAGGACTCCCAGCACCCACCGGGTTAATAAAAATCTAAAGTTTTATCATTTCGTTTAACTTCTAACGCTATTATAATTTACTCTGTGTGTATGTGTGTGCGTGTGTATTATCTCTTTACGTGTGTGTGTGTGTGTGTGTGTGTGTGTGTGTATATATATATATACACACACACGTACATTATATATATATATATAGATATATATATATATATATATATATATATATAATGTATGTACATATGTATATAAATTAGTTTTGATGCGATCTTATTATTTATAAGATTCAATTGGTATGTTTTGATGAATATATGCAAACATGTATGTGAATGTTTTTAAATTGAATCAATTCTCTATAATTTTTCGATTCACTTGTATAAATGTCTATGTGTACATTTGTATGTGTCAAGCGACGCGGTAGCGTCGCGACGCCAAGTATATAAAAATTTCTTTCTAGCTTTTCGAAGTTGCCTATATACAGGGGCTGCGGCGCTACCAAGTAGCTTATCCGGAATTTTACCTCAAGTTAAACTTTCGATTAAGATATTTCTTGAACTAAAGCTGTAATAAAAAATCTAACTGCACTTTTATCATATAATGTGGATACAAGCTTTCGATTGCGACCAGTTTCAATAAGATTGATGCAGTCAATCCTGAGAAATGATTTTATTCATATATCAGAATGTGACTTTTCGTCAGTTCTTTCTTCAGTTCCAGATTCAGACTCACGTACGTATGCTCGCCCGCACACATGCAAAGCGATTTTGTCCCTCAAGGCGCGTTTGCAGCGCTCATGTACGATTTTATTCGCTTGAGTGTGCAAATACGCCTTAAGAGACAAAATCATATGTGGATGTGTGGAGATAATGTTTATATTTTATACGCGCGGGGTACATACAATACGAGAAGAAAAGTAATAAAATAATTAACGGTTATGAGAATATCGCGGAATAGTGCAACACTAGGGAAAAGAAGTGATAAAGTGACATAAAATTATTAATGGTTAAGAGTATCGCAAAATAATGCAAGGACAAGGAAGAGAAGTGATGTTATATTGAATAAAGTTAGGTTATATTAGCGAAACTGAGCGAATGCTTTTACACTTAAGTGAATCTGTGCATTATCAATTAATATATTCCTCATAAATGAATTGTTGGAAAATAATTATTATAGAATCATTGAGGGAATATTTGGAAATTTTGGCTGGCCATGTTTTCGATAATGATAAGCAGGTAATTATACGCACGAACGCGCATTCATATATAATGTTTATTTATATATTGTATATAAAAATGTAATTAATGCATAATTAATATTTTTAGGTTATCTTATAAATGGCTAAGCAATGAGTTGCATGTTTATGTTAATTCTATCAAAAATATTACATATACAGTTGAATTAAAAGCATCGGAGTTAGAGTCTGAAATAAAAATATTATCCATTTGTTAAAGAAGAGATATAAGGTAATAATTTTGTTTATAAATTACATAATAAAGGTTATTTATTTTCTTGGACTAAATACTTTAAGGACAAGATTTAGGGCCATTGCACAAGCTTTTCTGTAACACGTTACGTTATGTTAAGTACTGACTGTAAACTTAGATTCGCATGTTACCTTAATCTTCAGTCAACGCACAAAGAAAATCCTAACATAGCAAAAATATTACTACGTTATGATTTTCTTTGTGCGTTGACTGAAGTTTAAGATTACATACAAATCTAAGTTTACGGTTAGTACTTACAATTAATGTAACATAATGTATTAAGCAAAAGCTTGTGCACAGTGGCTCTTAGTTTATTTATAATGGTTGAACTTATTTTTTTTAGCAATGAGAAACGTCAACGTGGAAATTGATGATTTATTCGGATGGAGCTGTCTTTTGCAATATAATGTTATCGGAGAGCATTAGAATATCTGTCATCGACAAAAGTAGTTCAAATTTGAATCAAAATGAGAAGGAAGAGTCAGTTAATGATGTTGAATTGCAGATTTTATTGGAGGATTATATAAAAGTTTATAATAATTTGGCAGCTGTATTGATTAAAACAAAAGCTTACGATGCAGTTTTAGAAAATATAAAACGTTTTGAGGTGTCAACCACAAAACGTGAAACCATTATTTAGGAAAGGTATTGCAAAAGTCTTAATCTTTAATTTACTATTTATATATATTCTTGATTTATATTTTACATATGGAAAATTTAAATATGTGTATATGTATTGTGCATAGGAACAATATTGAGATTCAAAGGGGAATATGAAGAAGCTTATGCAATCTCTCTCTTTCTTTCTCCACAGAAATTTAAAAATTAAATCCAGAAATGAAGATAATTACTACAGAATTAATGACTTTAAAGGATAACATTGCTAAAGACACAGAAAACGAAAAGCACTTGTATCGTAAAATGTTAGGTGTAGTTGAAGATACCAAAAATCTATCAAAGAATATAAAAGCAGATAATAAAAGTATTATTAAGTACATAAATACATACATATATACACATATATACATATGTATATACATATTGTTACGTCCGCGGGACCGATCCGCGAGCGATCTCGATTACCGCGTCACGTATCACCGTTCACTCGCGCGACGCTAAATGAATTAACCCTCGTACGGAGGAAAGGACTTTTATTATTGCTAACCAATATATACAGACGATCAGATATACAAGAAAATGCATGTATAATGCATATTAGCCCGATAGATCAAAAATACGTCTGCTCTTGACAGACGCGGAACTCAGACTCTCGGATGACAGCTGTTGACAACAACCCTTGACGACGCCTTGACAACGTGATGCTCGCCGATCTCACGAAAGACTCGATGATCATAGACAGATACAGGGACGTAACGAAGTACGGACGTAACACGGACGTAACACTTGCTCCCCTCTTCGAAAATTGTCGTCTCGACAATTGATCCCATGTGGAATAATTCCTCTTAGGAATCTCGTCGTCTTGCAGTTCCAGATGTGTCTCATGTTCTTCCTGGACTGTTGTCCTAGGTAAACGAACTATACATCTTCTTGGATCCAAACGACTTTAATCCTGGGAATCTTCATTTCGATTCTCTTCAAGCAAGAGAGGGGTAACATTCCGTGGACCCAACGTCCTTCTAGAGGACTTCTCAAGCTCCTGCCTCGGCATTTGCCCAAGCCCCCGGGAAAAAACCACGGATCAAAATAACCACGGGGTGAGGCAGTCTTCGTCCCTTAAATTCTTTCCGTCTTTGCGTTGCCAGTCAAAGATGAAACTGCGTCGTTGTCAATGAAAGAAAGAAATTTCTCCGTGTCAAGGTCCATTGGAAGATGGAACTTTCCTGAAACACAAATCTCACGGCAGAAAATTTGAAGAATATTAATTTTCTAAATTAAATTAAATGCAATCTAACGTGGGCTCCGATTCCTATTTTAATCTAATCTTCTATTATAGAAAGGAGCTAATCTATCTGAATGCACAATTTTACATTTGTGCCTATTCGACTTTCTAATTCCAAAAACTACATCACTAAGTCTTTTGATAATTTTATAGGGTCCCTCCCAATTACTTTGTAATTTAGGAGATTTACCTCTTACTCTACGAGGATTATACAACCAAACTTTTTGATCAATATTGAAATTAATTTTTCTGACTCTACGATCATACCGTATTTTAGAACGAAGAGATTGAAGATTCATACGCTGCCTAGCACTCTTATGAATATTGTCCAATTTCTTTCTTAATTTCTGCATATATCCCTCAGAAGAATTATCTTCTTCATCTACTGGGGGACTCCCTCGTAATAAATCCAAGGGTAGTCTCAAGTCTCGTGCGAAATATAATTCAGCGGGGGAAGCACCTGTAGCTTCATGTTTTGAAGAACGATAGGCCAAAAGATACATGTGGATCCAATTATCCCAGTCCTTCTGATCATCTGAAACAAACTTAGCCAAATAATTTAGAATTGTTTGGTGATGACGCTCCACTTGTCCATCTGACTGCGGATGTAGAGCAGTCGTTCTTGTTTTCCTAATTCCTAAGAGACGCGTCATCTCTTGAAAGATCTTGGATTCAAAACATTTTCCTTGATCAGTATGGACTTCCAATGGAACTCCATGTCGAGAAACAAATTGCTTCACGAATATATCGGCTACCGTTCTCGCTTTGAAATTTTTTAATGGAAAAGCCTCAACCCACTTAGTGAAACAATCTATAATTACTAACAAATATCGATTTCTGGCTGCGGTAGTTGGAAGAGGGCCAAGTATATCCATTTGTACCCTCTCAAATGGAAATCCAGCATCAAAAATTTGAAGAGGTGACTTCCCTTTTTCTGACGGACCTCTCCTTGCTACACAAGTCTTACAGGATCGACACCAATCCTCTACGTCGTTTTTGCAGGTGGCCCAATAAAAACGTTTTCGAATTTTCTCCAACGTCTTGTTCACTCCAAAATGGCCACCAGATGCAGAATCATGTGCCTCCTCCATTACTTGATTGATGAAATTCCTAGGAACGATAATCTGAAAAATTTTTGATTTGAGATTAGGAGATTCCCACCTCTTATATAAAACCCCATCTTTTAAAATCAAAGCATCCCAATAACACCAATAAATCTTTGCGGAAACATCTCTATTAACTTCCTGTAAATTAGGACGTTCGTTTATTTCTTTCCCTTGAAGGAATATTGAAACAATGGGATCTCCCATTTGTCTATTACGCCATTCTTGTAAACTATTCTCTCCTAGAATAATTCGAGCAACAGAATTTTCTTTTAATTCCACTTTCGTACAGTAAGTACAACCGAGTTTTGAACAAGGGCGTCTTGACAATCCATCAGCATTCTGATGTAGTCGACCCTTCCGATGAATGATTTCGAACTCGTATTGTTGTAATCTTTCTAACCATCGAGCCAATTGTCCTTCTAAATCTTTAAATGATAAGAGCCATCTTAAAGAAATATGATCCGTTCGAATTTGGAATCTTCTTCCATACAAATAATGGTGAAAAGACTTCAGAGATGCTACAATTGCCAATAATTCTCGGCGTGTGATGCAATAATTCCTCTCTGCTTTGCTTAAGACTCGACTGAAATAAGCGATGACCTTCTCTGAACCATTTTGAACTTGTGATAGCACCGCTCCTATCCCATGATTCGAAGCATCTGTATCCAAAATAAATTGTCCTTGTTCCTTCGGGAAAGATAAAATTGGTGAAGAAACTAATCTCTTTTTTAATCCTTCAAATGCCTCTTCACAAGATGAATTCCACTCAAACTTTACTTGATGCTCTGTAAGTGTGAATAATGGTTTCGCTATCATTGAAAAGTCTTTAATAAATTTTCTATAATAGGAACAAAATCCCAGAAAACTTCGAAGTTGTTTTCTATTCTGAGGAACAGGCCAATTCTTGACAGCAGAAATCTTCTCAGGATCTGTGGTGATTCCTTGTTCAGAGACAACATGACCCAAATATTTCACCTCTCTTTCAAATAGTGAACATTTCTTGGGATTTAATTTCAAGTTTGCTGAACGTAAACGAAGAAAAACTTCCCTCAGATTTTCCATCATTTCCTCGAATGTTTTACTGAAGACGATAACATCATCGAGATAAACTAGACAAATCTTCGATAGGATATCCTGAAGAACTTTCTCCATCAATCGTTCAAAAGTAGCAGGGGCATTGCATAGTCCGAATGGCATGACGTTAAACTGCCATAATCCATTTCCTATAGAAAAGGCTGTCTTCTCCTTATCTTTGGAGTCAAGTTTTACTTGCCAATACCCGCTCTTTAAATCTAGAGTAGAGAACCAGGAATTTCCCGACAACTGATCCAAAATATCTTCAATTCAAGGTAATGGATATGAGTCTTTCACCGTGACTGAATTCAGTTTCCTATAGTCCACACAAAATCTGAGTGAGCCATCTTTTTTTTTACCATGACAACAGGGGAAACCCATGAACTTCGAGATTCTTCAATTACTCCCTGTAACTTCATTTCTTTGATAATTCGATCAACTTCCTCCCTAAGATGAATTGGAACTCTTCGTGGAGCTTGTTTAATTGGCTTGGAATCTGTTACCTTGATAATATGTTCCAAAACTCCACAATTTCCTGCAATTAAATCCTGTGAAAAGATATCCTGAAATTCGATTAGGAAATTAGCAAAAATATCTTTATGAGAAGAAATCAAATTTTTGGAATTTTCTTCGAAGAATGACTCAAGAAAATTAGGAACTTTCTCCTTAAGAATTCGTGAACAAGAAAATTCACCTCTATTATTTTTTTCAAAATTACCGAATTGGGATTCAAAAATTCTTTCTAAATTAATTTTTTTAAGAAAATCAATTCCTAGAATGCAATCATCTGAAATGTTCGCTACAATTATTGGAATCTCTACGATATGTTTTCCCAATTCAATCAAAACATTTATTTTATATTTTACTTCAATTAATTCCCCGGTTGGATATTTAAGATAACAATTCTTTATCTTAAAATGTTCTTTCGGTCCTCTAATAAATTTCTCACTAAGAATGGAAACATCGGAGCCCGTATCAATCCTAAACTGACACATTCCTCCATCCAAATTTCCTTTATAATAAAAATTATCCTTAATTCTACTTATCCTAGAACATTGTATAATATCCGGGGCATTTTCGCTATCAGTCAAACCTGATGCCCCACAAAGTTCGACTAGTCCTTGTTTCCCGAAAGCGATGGACATTCGGAACGGAAGTGATCCTCAGCGCCGCATTGCCAACATTCTTTTTTAGTTTTCGGACCGTTTCTTTGGAAGTTTTGATTTTTATTTTGGAATTTCTTTTTGTCAATTTCTTTCTCTTTTGTTTCATTATTTTCGTTCTTTTCTTTATCAAATTTATTAAATTTATAAATTTATTAAATTTATTGTGTTTTCCAAAATTTTCATTTTGATAATTTTTATTCTTTGAAAAACTATTTTCTTGTATGACTTTTACTGTCATAGCTCTTTCAATAGCTGATTTTAATGACGAAATGCTTTCTAATTGTAAAGTTCTTTTTACAAAACCATCAGATAACGCGGCTATAAATTGCGCGCAAGCAATTTTATCCCTCACTTCATGGGAACATTCCGGATATGCTAATCGAGATAATCGTTCTAAATCCGCACCGAGAGAAGCTAGATCTTCCGAAATCTTTTGTCTACGATTCGTAAATTGGGTGTAATACGTTTGAGCCAAATGCCCTTCTCCGAACCGTAATTCTAATTTTGATTTAAGGTCCGCGAATTCTAAGTTTTCGATTTCGGAAACTCCATCCAAAACGGTCCGCGCTTTTCCTCTTAAACAAGCCGCTAGAGCTAACGTCTTCTGACAAGAATTCCACCCGTTAGCCCGCGCTATGAGGTCGAAATGGGCAAGAAATTCGCGCAAGGGAACACTTCCGTCAAAATTTTCGGGTTTGAGCTTATACCCGAGCTCCATATTATTATTACGTACGGAATTATTTACAATGCTATTTCGCGAGGAATTATTTGATATTAAATCTCTACGTTGGAGAGGACTTAGCTGATTTTCTGCTGCTCGATTTTCTCGCTCTCGCTCGAAGAATCTCTCCTCGAAGCGACGCAGCTCCTCGTCTCGCTGTTGCAGCATCGTCTCGAAGCGAGCTTGCTGCTGGAGACGCTCCTCTCGTAGTTCTCTAATCTCGTCTAATGCCGCTTGCAAAACATCCGCCGTATGCTCTGGAGCCTCTCCGCTGGTCGTTGCTCGAAGTGGAGCTTGAGATCGGGTGATCCTCGGAGAGTGCACCGATGACATGATGCTCGTTGTTTCACTGCTTTCACTCACTACACAATGCTCGTCCTTCACAGCGCGAGTCGTCCGAACGATCCCGGACGAGCCCCCAAAATGTTACGTCCGCGGGACCGATCCGCGAGCGATCTCGATTACCGCGTCACGTATCACCGTTCACTCGCGCGACGCTAAATGAATTAACCCTCGTACGGAGGAAAGGACTTTTATTATTGCTAACCAATATATACAGACGATCAGATATACAAGAAAATGCATGTATAATGCATATTAGCCCGATAGATCAAAAATACGTCTGCTCTTGACAGACGCGGAACTCAGACTCTCGGATGACAGCTGTTGACAACAACCCTTGACGACGCCTTGACAACGTGATGCTCGCCGATCTCACGAAAGACTCGATGATCATAGACAGATACAGGGACGTAACGAAGTACGGACGTAACACGGACGTAACAATATGTATATAAAAATATTTAAAAAGACGGATTTTTAGTTTTCAACTACACATAACATTTTACGATATAGATGCTTTTCTTTTTCTGCGTCTTTAGCAATTTTTTTCCCTTTAAGATCATTAATCCTTTAAGATCATTAATTCTGCAATAAATATTTTTATTTCTGAATTTAATTTTGAATCAGTGGAGAAAGAGAGAAGAGAGAGAGAGAGAGAGAGAGAGAGAGAGAGAGAGAGAGAGAGAGAGAGAGAGAGAGAGAGTGTTGTATAAGCTTCTGCATATTCCCCTTGAGTCTCAATATCCTACGATACGCACAATACATATACACACATATTTGAATTTTCCATATGTAAAATATAAATCAAGAATATATACAACTTATTTTAAAGAAAGTTTAAGTATAGTAAATAAAAGATTAGGATTTTTGCAATACCTTTTCTAAATAGTGCTTACACATTTTGTGATTGACGACTCAAAACATGTTTCACATTTTCTAAAGCTGCATCGTAGGCTTCTGTTTTAATCAATGTAACTGCCAAATTATTATGAACTTTTATACGATTCTCTAATAAAATCTACATTTCAGTATTACTAACTGACTCTCCCTCCTCATTTTGATTCAAATTTGAACTACTTTTGTCGATGACAGGTATTCTAATGCTCTTCGATAACATTATATTGCAAAAGGCAGCTCCATCCTAATAAGTCATCAATTTCCACTTTGACGTTTTCTCAATGCTTTAAAAAAATGATTAACCATTATGTCAAAAAAAGTTAAATAGACTGTCTTGTCCTTAAAGTATTTAGCCCAAGAAAATAAATAACCTTTATTATATAATTTAAATCAAAATTATTACTTCTTTAACTAATGCTTAACATTTCTATTTCAGGCTCTAACTCTAATGCTTTCAATTCAACTGTATATGTAATATTTTTGATAGAATTAACATAAACATGCAACTCATTGCTTAGCCATTTGTAAGTGATCTAAAAATATTAGTTACGCATTAATTACATTTATATATAAAATATAAAGAAATATTCACATTTCCAGAACTAAAAGTTGCGAGTAATTCCAAATCCGCAAAATATTTGTGGACACTATAGAAGCGATATGATTTTTCATTTCATTATGCTTTATAAAGCCAATTAATAAAAATGTGTTCAATGTTGTTGTTTTTATAATATTTTTGGTAGAATTACCACAAGATTTATTTAAATACATTAACATAAGCATGCGACTCATTAATATGTTAATTGGTAATGCACAGATTCACTCAAGTGTAAGCATTCGCTCAGTTTGTCTATTATAATCTAACTTTGCTCAATATGACATCGATTAGAAGAAATTATCTTCTAAATTCTCTTCCTTGCACTATTCCGCGATACTCTTAATAACCGTTAATCACTTTATCACTTTTTTTCTTGTGTTGCACTATTTCGCGATATATAAGCATATTTAATAAATTATTATGGCCCGTATTCATAGTCCGATCTTATATTTTAAGATTGTCTTAAGTCCGAGCTTGAAATGCTACGCAGCCATTTAATTGGTTAAATGGGATCTTAAGTCAACCTCAGACCAGACTTAAGACGATCTTAAATATAAGATCGGACTATGAATACCGGCCTATGTCTGACAATAGTCTACAAAATTTTATTGGTATCCTTAATATCCTTATTATCCTGATTTGATCCTCTATTCTTAAAATTATGAAATTTTCGTGCAGCTACACACGTATGAATAAGTGAAAGATATAACTACCTACTAAAAAAACCTTACATAGGTAAAAAAAAATACGCTAAATATATAAAAATTTCACAGCTTGTATGTAATAAAGAGTTAAAATAAATTTTTACAAAAAGCAGTGATATCCTATTAAAAGAAACCTTACAAAGGTAAAAAAAATACGCCAAGTATATAAAAATTTTACAACTTGTATGTAACATAGAGATTAAATAAATTTTTACAAAAAGCAGTGATATCCTATTAAAAAAACCTTACAAAGGTAAAAAAATACGCCAAGTATATAAAAACCCTAAAAAACTTAAGAAAGTTTAAAAAAATATTTACTCCTAAAAAAACTTATAAAAATAATTTTCCTCTAAAGAAATAACCTTAAAAAATAATAAAATTTGAAAAATAATTTTCTCCTAAAAAGTATTCTCTAAAAAATAAAAAATCAAAACTAAACATGAAATCAATAATTAGCCAAGTATTTAGAAGCAATTCAATTTGTGAGGGTTTGAAATAGTATTTGCCATAAAATCAATCTTGCATTTATAGAAATATAATACATAAATTTTCTCCATAAAGTCAAAACACATTTTGTTATTAAGAAAAATTTATTTTTAAAATAAGTTTAATTTTGTATGATAAATGTTTTGATATATAAAATAGCATTATTATGTCACACGGATTTTATTACAAATAGTAAAATATAAAACTATTTAACCTCTACTGCGCCATGACGTTGATCACATTGATTGTCAATTTTAAATATAAAAGTGTCCTGTGCTACAAATTGATCGAAGTGTTTGAAATTGCTGTTTTGAAATTAATCATAAGCTTTGCCAAGTAGGTCCGGAACTAAAGGGGTTAAGGCACAAAGTGACATACAAAAACTTGGCGTGCCCCGGTCGCATTATTCATATATTTTTATTAACAGGTTAATAATAATTTCTGATAATAATTTGCAAATTTTAATTTCAGACATATAATTCGCGAACCTTAATTTTAAATATTTGCTAATAATAACATTAACATGTTGATAATAATTTGCAAATTTTAATTTCAGATATATACTTCGCGAACCTTAATTTTAAATATTTAGTAATAATAATGCGACCGGGGCACGCCAAGTTTTTGTATGACCCCTTTAATTCCGGACCTACTTGGCAAAGCTTATGATTAATTTCAAAACAGCAATTTCAAACACTTCGATCAATTTGTAGCACAGGACACTTTTATATTTAAAATTGACAATCAATGTGATCAACGTCATGGCGCAGTAGAGGTTAAATAGTTTTATATTTTACTATTTGTAATAAAATCCGTGTGACATAATAATGCTATTTTATATATCAAAACATTTATCATACAAAATTAAACTTATTTTAAAAATAAATTTTTCTTAATAACAAAATGTGTTTTGACTTTATGGAGAAAATTTATGTATTATATTTCTATAAATGCAAGATTGATTTTATGGCAAATACTATTTCAAACCCTCACAAATTGAATTGCTTCTAAATACTTGGCTAATTATTGATTTCATGTTTAGTTTTGATTTTTTATTTTTTAGAGAATACTTTTTAGGAGAAAATTATTTTTCAAATTTTATTATTTTTTAAGGTTATTTCTTTAGAGGAAAATTATTTTTATAAGTTTTTTTAGGAGTAAATATTTTTTTAAACTTTCTTAAGTTTTTTAGGGTTTTTATATACTTGGCGTATTTTTTTACCTTTGTAAGGTTTTTTTAATAGGTACATATATAATTTAAAACCGTGTAGCTCTTTCTGAAACAAAAAAAGAAACAAAATCGAATTAGTAATGTTATTATGTTATACATTAAAATAGGTATACTCACAATTAGCATTATTTGTTTGGTGACCATCCACTTGACTCGAAATTATAAATACCTGAGACGTCGTCCTAACATGATTGTACGAGATTTATTTAAACCAATTTCTCGACTTTGTATTTCTTGCACAAATGAATTCAGTGGAATGTTTGTCGATATTACCGGAACATTAACACCTCACGTATGACACGCCTGCGTACTCATTTCCTTAAATTTTCGAGTCGTGAGATTCGAGCTTCCAGGAATCCATAATGTTCGCAAGGAATCCGAAGTTGTTTTTGAAACCAATCGATACACTTGTTGTATAGGTATTCCCAGAACTCATACAGGTCTGAATTCTTGCAAATGTATATGCGAATGAATAGTGCTTACAGATATTTTTCCAATCGCGCAATGCGTTCCTCCTCGGAAAGTGTGTCATCATCATCGAATAATTCTTCATCCATACTTGCAGAAATTTTTTCAGTCTATAACACTCACACAAATTTAATAGTTTATTGTGTGCAAATGGGACACATATTGCACAACATTATTTGTTGTAGCGAAGTACCACACTCGCTGCAAAATTGTCCTAAAATTACACCATACATATCAGTTGAATATTCTCGTACAGCGCGAATACGTGAAAACAAGTCTGTTAATCGTAGAAAACACGAAGTGCAAAATTTAACATTTCTCTCAGTTTGATAATAAAAATATATGCAACACATATTCTTCACATCATTTAAGGTATTAATTTCCGCACTGTTTAAAATCCTCCGACTTATTTCAGTGAAATCATCACTACAATCGCTCTCATAATCTGAATCTTCAGAAAGTATGTGATCCTCGTCGGATGATTTTTCCACAACATCTATCACCATAACATCATCTTCGAAGAGAATGACATCTCCATCTTCGATGAGAATAACTTCTTCCATACCTGACAGACGGTCACAAACTATAATGTTGCATGCTCCTCCGGATTATATAGTTTAATTTCACATCTCTTGTCTCCTTCCAACAGGAGTATCTCATATCTCCTTCTAATTGCAATATCACTTATCATCTAACTCATCATTTTTTTTCTACATCTCTAGTAGAATGTGTTGAGAAAAGTAATATAGACAAAAATCTGCTGACTATACACAAACATTACACTGTTCTTATTCATACATATAGAACGTGATGGGAAAGAGTTAATAAAATTCACAATTTAAATTTGTAAAAGTAATTTATTTGTTACAAGCATCGTGAAAAATATCATTTACAGCACATGTTAATAATTCACAATCTACAAGCGATTCGCTATCAAACGCATCACTTTCACATATAGCTTTTGCAACATCGCATAAATTACTGATATTATTGCGTTGTAAAATAGTTGCAAATTTTTTAAACTTTTCATTAACAATATGTGTATTTTCACATAACCAGAAATACATATGATTGATACATTTTTCAAAATCGAATAAGTATAATATTGTCGATGGCTTCATGTACAAAGAATTACCATCATGCAACGCAATTTTTACGATTTCCGAATCTGATATTTTAACCACTTCGATTGTTAGATCTCTAATCCATAAAGGAGTTTGAGGTGATTGTAAAAGTCGTTCAATCCCCATACGTTTCTGCATCAATGATTTCCATGTATCAAAAGACAATACTATTTGATTGCCTCTATTATCACCAAGAACTAATTCCACATATGATACAGCTCCGACACTGATTCCAATCTCCAAATATTTATATGATGTCGCGGTTAAGGCGTATCTTCTGCCAAGTATACGAACCGCACGACGAGGCTCGGATGAAATGCTATAAAAATATTTTAATAAATTATAAGGAAAAATATAAAATATACAATGTTTTATCGAAACTTACTTGTTACATTTCTTCGTTGGAATTTTATCATCCTGAATTGGAACGTAGTAATTCATGCTGCTTCCTTCAGCAGAATAGGAACCTTTCACACAAGTGGTTGATGCAATACTAAATTATTTTATATTAAAATTCTCCAATGTTTCAAATTGCATTGCGGAGGGGATTATTGCTGATGTATTATATCCAAGCGCCAATAAATGGCTGCTACACATGGAGGGGATTATTGATGATGTGTTATATTCAAGCGTCGATGTACGGTTGCTATTCGCGGTGATATCATACCAGAATGTTTGATCAAAAATGTACGTGACAAACCGCGAGAAAAAGATTTAACCAAAAATGCAACGTAATCTAAATTTTTCACGCGCCAATGTAAGGCTGCATGTAATTTTAAACTTTTAACCTTTGAGATAACATTGTCTGAAAACGTGTGTGTGACAAAAAGACGAAAATGCGCTAATAGAACATCTGCATGTAATTTGAAACTTTTGACTTTGAGATAATAGTCTCTAAAATTTAAGCAAAAGTGTGATGTAATCTAAATTTTGCACGTGCCAATAATATACAGCTGCATGTAATGTGAAACTTTTGACTTTGAGATGACATCGTCTCTAAAATGGAAGAATCAATCTGATGAAATCATACAACAAACCGGGAAATAAAGATTTAGCTGAAATGTGATACGAGACGCTTCACAGTACAAGGAGATATATAATCATGGTAAAGAGGCACACTCTATCAGTATTTTCATCCGAGGTTCCGAGATAATAGCCATCAAGATCTTGTTAGTTTTGGAAATATGGAGGAGGAGCAAAATCTATGTGAGCAAGATGCTCTAGTGAATTTGGTAGAGGAATACATTGTGTGGGAGGCACAATGCGATGCATTTGTATCGAGTCGTTGGAAGATCAAAGTCGAATCAAACGTCCACGATTATCGATTGGAAATCGACAATCACTGGTTGCCCGAATCGCACGACTCGAAGATTTGAAGAATTTGCTACGCAGACGCTTCGTACATGCAGGTGCCGGGTGCAGTGCGCGAGAAGAAAGGCTCATTTGGCGTGAAATTGATTTTAAACCATAAAAAATATTTTACGAATTATTTTAATATTGTGTAAAACATCCTACAAAAATAATGATATAAAAAATTGCGCTAACTAAAAATAAAAGCATATAAAAATATTTTAACAAAAAAAGTTGTACAAAATATGTAGTTGTTTTAATTTCCTACAAAAATAATGATATAAAAAAATTGCGCCAACTGAAAAAAAATGTATGTTATAAAATTTATTTATTTTATTATTTTCAATTGTTACGTCCTGTGGACTCCACGATTCTTTTCTTTCCCACGATCCGAGAGCGCGTGCAACTTTGGAAAAATCGTAAAAGTCAAGATTTCTTTGAATTTATTATGGGAAATGCGCTGCGTAGGCGCTAGAATGATTAGGAAATATACACGCGGACATAATAAACTCATGGAAATATAGACACCGTGACATATTTACGAGACAGAATCTGGATCAAAAATCAAGAAGAAAGGGAAAAGGCCATAAAAATAAGATTCTAGAGAGATTTTGTGACACTCTGTTTATATTTAGATGACAATTTATTGACAATTCAAACCAAAGAGTATGGACAAACTGACACCTTCCCACGGTAGAAATCTTCAATAAATTATAACAAAACCGAAGATGGACACCGATAACATCGGATTCGCGCCCGAAAGTCGCACGCGCGCTCGGACAGCAGACGTGACATATGCATAACCGCTGTCTCGGGAGGGTAATAAAAGTCAACCCCTCTTGATTAGCGGGTGCATCACGCGGTTCCTTAAACATAAATTACGGCGAACAAACGCTGCCACCGAAGCCGTAATTCTTAGAATTTCTCGATTTTGGAAGACGCTCTCCGATTCGCAGAAAATAAAACGAACTCTGCGATTCGTCACATCTTTCTAACTTACCCCACGGAGGGGGTACCTAAAAATCGTGGGAAGAATAATTAAGAATCCTAATTCGTCAAGATTTTCCGGTGACTAAGCGGAGGGCGTGTACCAAAAACGCAATATAAACCGAGATTTTTCTCGGAGTAAACACAGCTCTAAGTCGCTAAATCGCTACATCTCATCATCTCTACATCTCATCATCCACGACAACTTCTTATAAAAAGTGTCCGCGAGTGAGTGCAGTGGTGCTTCCAAGAACGCTTCCGAATTTCACCACGACCTGAAGCTCACCACGATCATCACCAACCCTGACTCTCTCAAGCAACAGCACCCGAGAGACCGAGTTCACTTCCATATTAAAACCCAACAACGTACTCTATAAGAAGTAAGTCGTCTGAAATCATATCTGTCATATTCACTCATCTCAGAATAACTCTTGGATGTTTTTCGTAAACTCTTATCATTTGATTGTCTATCTCTAAGTCTCAACCCCCCCCCCCTTTTTTTACCAAATTCCAACATCACAATCATCCTTGATCTCCATCGGACCTTAAAATTTCTTTCTCACTCACATACATCGTTGAAGGGTTTCCTGCTTATTGCAGCGTAAACTCACAATACTCATAATATTCACATACATCGTTGAAGGGTTTCCTGCCTATTGCAGCGTAAACTCACAATACACACAATACTCACAATACTCACATACATCGTTGAAGGGTTTCCTGCTTATTGCAGCGTAAACTCACAATACTCACAACACTCACATACATCGTTGACGGGTTTCCTGCTTACTGCAGCGAAACTCACGATACTCACGAAAACTCACGATACTCACGGCCTCCCTTCCCTTCCATCTAGAACATTCATCCTGGCTGTTCCCATCCATATAGAAAAATAGACATTATCACTCACACCCACATATATATAAATATATATATATATATTCTAGCATTAATCAGTTGAAAAAATTGTTTCTTTTTTATTTAAATCCAAGAGTTGTTCTTTAAATAAAACGTTCGGCTTCCCCTAACAATTATCAATTGTCTTCCTGGTAGTGAAGCCCGTTTGGCGAAATTCGCGAAACGTCGCCAAACGTTCGCGAAATCGACGCAATCGTCGCCTGAGGAAGGAATTGGCTCGGGCACAAGCGGCGACTTTAGATTTAACTGCCTCCGATCATTCTCACTACGATTCTAACAATTATCACTCAATCAATTTACACACATCCTCGTACTCTCCGCCAGTAATTACGCTTGACGACTCTCCTCCCGCTTCCCCTCAACCTCCTGAATCCAACGCCGATATCGAAGTAATCTGCATTGACGACGACACCCCCGATCTCGACCAGGAGGCTCGTGCTCGCATCAAACAGATAGGCGATATCGGATGTTTCGAGTTCCTAGCTCAAAGATTCCCTATCCTGGAATTACCTTTACCGGAGGGAACCGTCGCGTTTGGGCCTGATTCGATTGATTTCGAAGAGCTCGAATTAACGGCAAGGATATATCCTTGTGGGACCCTCCTCCCTTGGTATACCCGATTTTCTCCTTATCCATTCGCAATTCCCATCGAACCCTTCAAAGAATATTTTTATACCCCATCCTCAGTTGTCATAGAAGAAATTACTTGAATCTACTACATACACACACATTTTTAATTCTATTTTATTTGCCTAATTAAACATCAATTGTATTATCCGGTCAGAAATTTTAATTTAATAATAGAATCTAGAATCTATTCCAGAGCATTCTGACTGATGACCTCCGAACTAATGTAACACCCGCGCCATTACATATACATTCACTCACTCTCGGAAACACATTTACAAAAACTCCTTTATAACCGAATTATATTTATATTTATATATTCGTTTGATATGAATAAACTAGATTTTTAATAATTAAATGATTGAATTCATAATTATTTCCTGACCCCTTGCACTCTCCCCTGAACTCCGAAATCGCACAAGGTCCCGTCCCGCGTAAAAGAGATTAAATTCTCTTACCGAAAAGGGACCACCGAGCGAATGCCCTACGAACAGAGTAATAGCGACCGTCCCAGTCGTTTACCTGTTCGGGCCCGTAAAATTCGCTCGACTCGAGGCGCGTGCCGGAAAGCACCTGTTTCGAGAAAACGGTAAGTTACGCCCTTCCGTTCGACTACCTTTTCCGAGTCTGGACGTAACATACTAAGTAAAATTGGGGGCTCGTCCGGGATTGAAATGTGCGATTTTTGGAAACAGGAATGAGTAAGGGAACAAGAAGTAATTCCGATAAAAACGAAATAGAAGAATTATTTAAACAAGCTGTAGACGGAAAGAAACATAGATCTAAACCGCCTACTTCTAATTCATTTCACGCATCCACACCGACAATACCTACTACATCAACACCTAGACGAATTAATTTTGATTCAGACGAAAGTTCGATAGAAAATACCTTAGGTTATACCGCCGAAACGCCCGAGCCGGATTCCGACGGTTCCGACGATATAACCATACAACAATTTAAAACACCTATTAATAAAATAGTTGAAACAATAGAAAGCGATTCTGAAAGTTTTGAGACAATGGCTCAAAACCCTTTTGCAACTCTAAAATACGCGGTTGAAGCCGTCCCGTATTTTGACGGCAACAACATTTCGTTAAATTATTTTATCGAGGGATGTGAGGAAGCAAAGTCTATGTTGCCTAAAGAGGCTGAACAGCAATTTACGAAAATAATAAGAACTAGAATTGTCGGAGAAGCTAGACGAACGATACAAGATCAAGAATTTGATAAAGTATCGCAATTAACATCTTATCTAAAAAGGGTTTACGGTCCCTCGAAAAATGTTTACCAATTGCAAGGAGAATTAGGATGCATTTATCAAAAATCCGAAGAGGACGTCATCACTTACGCAAATCGCGTTAAAATTCTCGGGAAGCAAATCTTAGAAGCATATCGAAGTTCGGGGCACATTGCACCTGACCAGAATATAAAGACATCGTTGGAAAGGGACATGTGCAAATGCTTCATTAGAGGACTAAAACCCGATATCGAACAGAGAATAGAGAAAGAACTAGACGTAAATGAGACAGTTGCCGACGCGTTAAGAATAGAGAGAGAGCTTAGAGCGATGACCGATTTACGACAAGGACTAAGCGCTAACTCAGGTCGAAACCAACCACAACACTCTAATAAATTGAAAGAGACTTGTCAGATTTGTTACAAGGAGGGACATGTGGCTACTAATTGCCGGAAGCTTACTTAGTTTCCTTCACAAAGTCGAAGTCAAGCGACTTTAGGAACCGAGATATTAATTTGTCAAATCTGCAAAAAACGAGGACATAGTGCAGATAAATGTCGCCTACGGGATCCTCGATCCCGCCAATCGGTGAATGTTATACAAGAGAAAACCATTACTTGCCAACTATGCTCGAAAATCGGCCATAACGCGAAAACATGTCGACAAAGAAATATTAGTCAGCAACCTCATAAAACAATCGTGACTTGTCAATGGTGCGACAAGCCTGGTCATTCGGCTAATAATTGTTGGAAGAAACAGAACGAACAGCGTAATTCTGTAAATAATTTCAAAATTGCATGTCAAATTTGTAATAATTTTGGACATATCGCCAAAGATTGTCTCTCTAAAAATCAAACACCTACATCCACAAACAATTTGTACTGCCGATACTGCAAAGAACAAGGCCACCTTCTCGACAATTGTCAGTTACGAATCGCTAGTAACAACCGTCGAAAAGGAAATGAACAGGGAAACGAGAACGGACCCTCGACGTCGGGTGTGCAGAAGGGGCCCGAAAGGACTTCACACCCGTCCGCTCAGCGGGAGGTCAAGTAGACAAACGAGAACCCGAAATACGGCCCGTAACAGTGAGCCTCGCTAAGCATAGTCGCGTGCCTACTGTTCAGGTCAATATCGGTAAAATATCCGCTTATATCACTTTCATGTTAGATACAGGATCCGGACCAAATATAATTAAAGAAAATTTTATTCCTAAAAATATAAAAATTAATTACTCAAACATTCTAAAATTAAACGGTATAAATAATTATCCTGTTTATACTCTCGGTGAAATTACATTAACTCTTTTCGGATTACCTGTATCTTTTCACATTGTATCTAACGATTTTCCAATCCCACAATCCGGAATATTGGGAAACGACTTCTTTAAACAAACTTCTTCAAAAATAGACTACGCACAGGGACATCTGGACGTTTCTGGAGTTAACGTACCTTTCTTCTCTCCGGAAACTATAGTAGTATCTCCAAAAACCGAATCCTTGTTCTATGTAAGAATAGAAAATCCTGAAGTAAAAATAGGATATATACCTAAATTAAAGGTAGAGCATGGAATTTATTTGGGAGATACAGTTGTGGAGAACGTCTCTGGAAAAGCGTACTTAAACATCATAAGCACTTTAGACGAAGAAGTGGAAGTTCGCGTACCAACGTTGCGCCTGAAATCATTAAACGAAGTATTCGACGACCATGAATCCAATATCAAGGCGCTTAGTAATCAAGAAGAAAAATTAATTACATATGAGGACGCTGAAGAAACCGGTATTAACACCGAGGATGAGATTGAAAATTATCAAAAATGCGATGATATTACCGCACAGAAAATCCAGGAAGAAGACGAAGACAAAATATTTAAAGACAAGGAAAATGTATTTATAAAAGAAATTCTAAATAAAAATGAAAATAAATCTAAGGAAAAAATTAAAAATTGTTCAAAAGGAAGTATTAATAATTCAAAAATCCTTGGAGAAGGAAGTTACCAAACTTCTCCTAAAGAGAATAATTCTAGAATTTCGGAGGGAAGTTTCCAAACCTCGACAGAAAATTCTAGCTCCTTTGATTTCAAAGAGGGAAATTACCAAACCTCACCTGAAGAATGGAATAATCCAAAAACCCTTGGAGGGGGAAGTTACCAAACCTCTACCAAAGGGAATAATTCTAGAATTTTTGAGGGAAATTTCCAAACCTCGACAGAAAATTCTAGCTCCGTCGTTCGCGAGGAGGGAAGTTACCAAACCTCACTACGCAATTCGACACATTCTTATTCCAAAAATTCAGAAGGAAAAAGTCTTTTAACCTCCTTAGATATCAAATTTCCTAAACTTGGATTATTCACAGAAAATAATAATAATAATCCTGAAATCTCTCACATTACAGTGAAAGATCTGCTTAAAGAAGCTCAGAAATATAATTTAAATATCGAAAATTTAAACGTTAGAAACTCCAAATATTTTAAAAATAAAAATAAACCGTCTTCAAAAACCCTAACATCCTTGTTAAATAAATCTCAAGAAATTATAGATAAATTTATGCGGAAGAGAAGATCGAAACGTAAAGAAAAACAATTAATAAATTCCGCAAATTCCGATTTACATAATTGTCTAGTAGTCGAAGAGACTAAGGAAAATCGATTTACAAAAATTATGGAACTACTACGATTGGAGCACCTAAATAAAGAAGAACAAAAGAATGTAATAAAATTAATAACAAACAGTCAAGACAGATTTCATATTCCTGGAGAAGAATTAACCGCAACTCATGTATTGCAACATCAAATATCAACTACCGACGATCAACCGATTAACACTCGTCAATATAGATTTCCGCAAATACATAAAGAAGAAATAAACAAGCAGGTAGAGGAACTGTTAGAAGGAGGCATAGTAAAACAGTCGCAGTCACCTTACAACACGCCCATATGGATCGTGCCGAAAAAAGAAGATTCAAAGGGAAACAAGCGCTGGAGAATGGTTCTCGATTTCCGAGCGTTAAATGACAAAACCATCGGAGATGCTTACCCATTACCTAATATTGTAGACATATTAGACCAATTAGGAGGAGCACAATACTTCTCAGTATGCGATCTAGCATCTGGATTTCATCAAATAAAAATGGATCCTACCGATAGTCATAAAACAGCTTTTACCACTCCTTTTGGCCATTACGAATTCGACCGAATGCCCTTCGGATTAAAAAATGCTCCTGCTACTTTTCAACGTCTAATGGATTTAGTATTAATAGGTTTACAAGGCGAAGAATTATTTGTTTATATGGATGACATTGTTATTTACGCTACCTCTCTGGAAGAACATGAACGGAAATATAATGCATTAATAGAACGACTTCGTAAAGCCAATTTAAAACTGCAACCAGATAAATGCGAATTTTTAAAAACCGAAGTAACATATCTAGGGCATATAATCAGCAGAAACGGAGTAAAACCAGATCCGAGGAAATTAGAAGCCGTACAACAATTTCCGAGACCTAAGACACCGAAAAATATTAAACAATTTTTAGGTCTCGCCGGATACTATTGACGATTCATACCTAATTTTTCTAAATTAACGAAACCACTGACGACTTTATTAAAAAATGATACTCGTTTCGAGTGGACATCCGTTCAAGAAGAATCATTTGAAACTTTGAAGCAAAAATTATGCAAAGAACCTGTACTGCAATACCCCGATTTTTCTAAACCATTTATTCTAACTACCGACGCTTCAGGAATAGCCGTAGGAGGAATACTCTCGCAAGGAGAAATAAACAAAGACCGACCTATAGCATATGCTTCCAGAACCCTCACAGATAATGAGTTGAAATATGACACATACGAAAAAGAAGCGTTAGCCATAGTATACTGCGTCAAACATTTTCGACCATATTTATATGGAAGGAGATTTACTCTAGTTACCGACCATAAGCCCTTAATGTGGTTTAAAAACGCTCAAGATGCAAATATGCGAATACTCCGTTGGAGTTTAAAATTAGCAGAATATGATTACGATGTCGTTTACAAAGCCGGAAAAACCAACGTAAACGCAGATGCTCTATCGAGAAATCCAGTGAATCTGGAAGAAATTGATTGTAAAATAATAAAAGAACGGAAATTTCTTAATCCAAGCAATCCTGAAGATGCAGAAACAATTTCTAAAATGTTAGAAGAATCTGACATCGAAGAAGAAGAAGAAGAAGAGGAAGAAGATTTCGATGATTTTCATTTACACCTCTCAGACACCGAAGAATTTGAAAATATGATAACCGAAAATAATTTACCCGAAAACAATACTGATATTTTATCACCTACCCCAAAAGAATTAAACGAATCTCCTAAATCACAATTTACGGTAGAAGCTTTGGTACACAATCCTCCTAAACAAAATAAAATACGAACAAGAAGTCAAACAGCAAAACAAAATATTAAACCCATAAATGCGATTAATAAACTTGATAATAGCAACGGAGACGACACCGAAGAAATTGAAGAAAGAAACGATCCACCAGACAAAGATTTTTACACCGAAGAGAGAAATGAGAAAGAAGAAGAAAGAAATGAAGAAGAGGAAGAAGAAGATATTATTAACCAGAACTTGATATTAAGAAAAAGAAGAAAACCTATAGTTATTGAAAATAAAATAATTAAAAACAATATCATTGACTCTCGCGAGTTATTATTTTTACGAAAAGATAATGTAGCGTACTTCGTCAATACACAAGGAAAACCCTTAGACTCCGGCTCTCAAAAACTCTTCGAACGAAACGGACTGCCAAATCTGGGATCTCTTGTATTAGGGAAAGCTAAAGCCATAAAATACAAAAACCACTACCACATGGTTCTGCCCGTTAGCGAAGAACAGCGAGAAGGTCCCACAGCGACTCTCAACCATATCATTGAAACTATAAAAGACTTACGATACATAACCGAAAACTTGAAACTAGAAACACTCAGTATTGCAAAAACTGAATTTATTAATAATGTCCCTTGGAATAATATTAAATCACAGCTACAACTAATATTCATTGGCGCTACAACTAAATTAATCATTTGCCATGGACAAATTAAATATCCGCCGAAAGATTTACGTCCCGTTATAATCAGCGAAATGCACTGTCTACCTACAGGCGGACATCGAGGTGTTACAAAAACATATAGCAGAATAAAACATAATTACTATTGGGAGAATTTAAAATCAGACGTTCAAAAATATATACAACAATGTTTGCAATGTCAATTGAAAAAACTTGTTCGAGTTAAAACAAAACAACCTATGATAATTACGGATACGCCCGGATCTTCTTTTGACAAAGTAGCCATGGATATCGTAGGACCGTTACCTAAAACTGAGAGAGGCAATGAATATATTTTAACATTACAAGATCAATTAACCAAATTTTGCATGGGAGTACCGTTGTCAGATCAAACATCTGAAACTATTGCCGAAGCTTTCGTAGACCGTTTTATCTGCGTGCTTGGAGCACCCAAAGCTATATTAACAGATCAAGGAAGAAATTTCATTAGCGATCTAATGAAGAAAGTCGCTAAATTGTTTAAAATTCGTAAATTTCGCACAACAGCGTTTCATCCACAATCAAATGGATCGCTAGAAAGATCACATCACGCATTAGGTGAATATTTGAAACAGTATGCAAATGAACAAAAACAATGGGATAGATGGATTGGCCTTGCCATGTTTAATTATAATACCAGTGTACATGAAGCAACAAAACACACTCCGTATGAATTAGTTTTTGGAAAGATAGCACGAATACCATCAAATGAACTACTTCCTCCTGAAGATAAATTAGCAAATTACGAAGAATATTTAATAAACCTCGTCACACAACTTCACACAATTCAAAATAACGCACGCGAAAACGTAGTAACAGCAAAAATTAAGTCAAAGAAGTATTACGATAAAAAATTAAACCCTCAAACCTTTAGACCTGGAGATCAAGTATTTTTATTAAAAGGACCAAAACCAGGTAAATTTGGAGATCAATACACCGGCCCTCACGAAATCCTAGAAATCTTAAATAAAAACAATGTAAAAATTAAAATAAAGAAGAACAGCAGAATCGTACATCCCAATCGCTTACGAATCTCACACATTAAACCAACAAGCGACAATCAATAACAATACATCACAAATAAATACCGCCGACAGACAATTGAATAATTATTACACCCTGAAAATTTCAGATGGATCTCAGAATCAAGAAAATAATTACATATATAATAATTCTGACATCATACTTTCGACGCGCCAAAGGAATAATAGGATATGACTGCGGATCTTCGTCGGCGAATTTAACAACTTTATCCTTATTGACTATCGAAGAGTGTGATATCCCACAAAAGAAAGTAAATAACAGCCAAATTTATGTACAGCTATTACAAGTCAACGAATTTGATGCCGTAGAAGTAAAACAATGCAAGGTCGAAATCGACCGACTAATAAGAAAATGCGGAATGTTCTCTCACACCATGGATGTATGGAACGGAAAATATTCTTATATAGAAGAATTACCCCGCGAAATCTGTATGAAAATGCATGAATACGGCACTTATCAATTAGGAAAAACATTTATAACCGGGCTAAAATCAAATAGAACAACAACACGACCGATAACTCTGGCTGGAGGCCTAGGTAGCGATGGCGGATGTTCTGGAGGGGCATATTCAGACCCTTATGGAACATGGTCAGATGTCGTCGTGATTGGATCCGTGAAGATTACACTACAAAATTATATCGCTGATGTACGATTAAACACTAATAGAGTACAACTAAGGTCCGGAGTAACTTGTGAATTTAACTCTGCACATTGCATAGACGTAGAAGGAGGAGACACTTACTGGAAAACAATACCTGCCGGCCCTTGCAAATTTAATAATTATGGAATACTATACGAAGGATTCGCTTATAAAATAGTAGACGAAGAACGACAACAATCAATCTACTCTCTTACAACTCAAGACACAATATTTGCACTGACAAGCAGAGGAAGACAGAAAGTTTGTGGATACTCACTCATACGCACGGAACATCCTAAGCTACTAATTTTCGAAACAGTACGCGGTACCATAGTCTTTAAAAAACAGACCCGTATTTCAAACCTTGACATCTTTACATATATGAATTCAAAATTCGTCTATGTGGAAAAACACATTCGTACACAGATTAGTCAACTCTACCATGACATCTTATTGCAACAATGCAGCCTGGAACGGCGCATGTTGCAGAACGCCTTAGCTATCGCGACGCAAGCTCCAGACATTTTCGCTTATCATTTAATGAAAGGCCCTGGCTATATGGCATTATTAGCCGGAGAAGTAATCCATATAGTAAAATGTGTACCTGTCGAGGTTGTACTCGCTCAAACAGATCGTTGTTATAATCAACTACCTGTAATACGAGGAAATGAAACTCATTATTTAACTCCACAAACGCACATATTATT
Organism: Lasius platythorax; assembly: GCA_963971435.1. NCBI lineage: Eukaryota > Metazoa > Arthropoda > Insecta > Hymenoptera > Formicidae > Lasius > Lasius platythorax. Next base: position 3,523,496 of record OZ020539.1, read on the forward strand.
ACGACAGGGAACTCAAACAACATGCAACTCTTTCGCACCTGCCATGTACCTGCTGGGGGATGCATGGTATAAACTCACACCTAAGCCGGTAGATACCGTACCTCCGACCGTTATGAAACCATTAACCAAACCAACATGGAAATATATAAGCCCTGGAATGCTCGCCACTAGCGGGATATATACAGAAAACGATTTAAAAGATCTCAGGGACCATATCATGTTCCCAGCCGAACGACCCGCAGTACTTAACACTATAGCAAGAGGAATAATGGGAAGGCCCATCTCTCTGGAAGGAGGGTCAATCTCAAATTTATTGGATGTAAAAACAATAGAAAAAATAGCAATATCTACATGGGAAAGATTCTGGAGCAAATTTTTACTCTTTGGAAACTTTAGTGCAGGATTAATTGGAATATATTTGGGAATTAGGATCATTAAATTAATATTAGACACAATAGTGCACGGCTACGCCCTACATACAGCTTACGGATGGTCACTGTATTTACTAGGAGCCATCTGGGATTCTTTAACAAATCTATTACTACATTTAAGAGCAGGATACCAGGCCAAGAAACTAAAACCCACCGCTCCGGCGTCCGAAACCCATAACAGCGGGGCGCTTCTCCTAGAAAGACGCGATAATGAAAATGATACACAACTAACACATACTTATCCGCCTCTTCCAGCTAAAGAAAGCTCTACTTATACGCTCGAACTAAAAGAATCTAAAGTCTAGAAAAAGCATACCGCTATAAACCAACCTTTTTATCCGTTTTTTTTTATTCTCCGAAAACAACCGGAATACAACATTTTTTTTTTCTGTATGAAAAAAAAAAGGAAAAACACACAAATAAACAAAAAATATATACATATTAAGGACAATTTCGACCATTTAACAGGGAGAACAATGAAAATCCAATTCATTGACACCAATTTATTAACCCGCGGGCGCCTAGAAGTAGCCATCACAAGAGCGGAGTCACCGCTTCTCTTCTGGGTTCAGCTGAGAAGTGGATGGAACCATCTCATGGAATTAGAAGAGGCGTTAAACCTAAGAATGCCGCAACAATCCGCACATTTACTCATCCGGCCTGAAAACATGAAAAAGAATATGGAGGTCGCGGTCAAAGATTTCAGAATCTGGCGGCGAGGATTCATAAAAGAAATAAACAAGACGACTCTAATGGTCGAAGTCGTCCTAGGAGACTGGGGACACACCACATGGTGCCGAATGAGTGATGTGTACCTGTTGGAGGACAGATTCAAACATCTGGCCTGGCAGGGCATCATGTGCGGCCTAGATCACATCGGCCCCCCCACCAACATCACCACTTGGCCCGAAGGAACCAGAGCTATTTGCCGGATGTTCCTTTCCCAGCACGATGGATGGATCAACATAATCCACCCCTTGCGAAAGGGAGCCGCCTTAGTTGAAATACACATTTACACCGACAAACCAGAAAACATTTCTTTTAACTTCAAAGACACTCTCGTTCGAATGGGCCACGTGCAATTAACATCTGAAACCACAGTGGATGTATATCCCACCGCCCAATAAAAAAAAAGAGAAGAAAAAAAAATAACAATAAAAAAAATTTATATATACATATACATATCTCAATCATTAATATCTATCAATCTGGTGAAAAGGATCACGGCATCAAAGTATGCTGCCATCATTTAATCTTCCCCTTTTATCTCCACTACCACACTTCTACGTCTTCCACCCGAAGCCGACGCTTAAATATTACCATTATATATTTTTTTTTATATTCCTTCTTACTATAAGAAGAAAAGGAACGAGAATCCTCTTCTCACTATCCCAATTCTTCTACAGAAAATGGAGATCCAGCACATCAATACTGATCTGCTAACTCGCGGACGTCTCGAAACCACAATCATAAGGGTGGAATCACCCTTGCTCTTCTGGGTCCAACTGAAGAACGGAGAACAAGACCTTAAAGAATTAGAGGAAGAGTTGAACTTCAGAATGAGCAGAAGAGCCAAATACCTATACATTTGGCCAGACCAAATGAGGGTAGACATGGATGTGGCAGTAAGAGATCGCCAATCCTGGCGGCGAGGCCTTATAAAAAAATTTAATAGAGCTACTTCCATGGTCCAAGTCTCCTTAGGAGATTGGGGACGGCTCTTATGGAGACGTACAAGCGAGGTTTTCCTGCTTGAGGAGAGATTCCAACACTTACCATGGCAAGGCATAATCTGTGGCCTTGCCTACACCGGGCCTGTCACTGACACTTCGACGTGGCCCAAGGAAACAAACGACTTGTGCCGAATCCTCTTTGAAGGACAGCGAGGGTGGATTAAAATAATTCACCCTCTGAGAAAAGGGGCTGCGCTTGTGAAACTAGAAGTGCAGCAGAAAAATTCACCTAATGGCACGTTCGACGCTAGGGACACGCTCATCCAGCTGGGGCACGCCGAACTACGAACCAGGGTCACTGTGGACGCGTATCCAGCTGTCTAAAAAAAAAAAAAAAAAAAAAAAAATATATATATATAAAAATACATATATATTATTCCCATATACACCATCATATCAATTTTTAGTTATACGAAGTATATTATTAACATTATTATTATATCTAACCTATGCGTATATTCTTACGACATAATCTTATATTGCTACTCGTACATATATATATATATATATATATATAGGTTATATATATATAGCTTATCTCATAAGCATTTTTTTTTTCTCTTGATAAAAAAAAAGGGGGAGGAGAGACCATGTACTCGCCTCTGTTTCAATTCAAACTTTACATAATCTTAGGTCTTTGTCTCATCCATATATAAAGGAAGACATATCTTTATATTATTACTCCAACTAATAGTTTACCTAGTTTAGGTTCTATCTATATATATACACACATATATATATATATCCTTATGTTATTATTCATTAAAAAAAAAATAATAATAAAATATACAAAAAAAAAAAAAAAAAAAATTTATAAATAAATAAATAAATAAATAAGAAAAATTATTATAACAATAAGAATGCGTACCTTACTTATAAGCTTGTCACTCTTTCCTACTTAACAGTATTTTAGAATAAACAGAAGCGGAACCATTCTTCCTCCCGTCTTTATTTTGATATTATTTAGTATTAAACGAATACTACCTGATCATCGGTTACAGTATAACAATGCCGGTTTACCACCACCTCCAGTGGACCCCTGAAATGTCAAACGAACAACGTCGTGGGCCAATCGATGGTATAATACCACAAGACCACCACGACGCTTACCGAAATTTAATGAATCTC
>OZ020539.1:3526987-3594348 GCA_963971435.1 Lasius platythorax
CTTTCAACAAGATGGGGCACCACCTCACGGATATCGAAGAGTAACTCGTTATTTAAACGAATATTACCCCGAGAGATGGATAGTACAATACGGACCGATCAGATGGCCCGTGCGGTACAAACATACAAAATTAAAATACATAATTAAAAAAGAAGTAAAAAGGAAGAAAAAATATGTAAATAATGTTATGCATTAACAGATCACTCGATTTGACTCCATTGGATTTTTTCCTTTGGGGTCATTTGAAAGAAACTGTATACTCTTCACCAGCCGTCTCACCGGAAGATGTAATGGCAAAAATAACAGTGGCAGTAGAAGAGATAGACGGGGCGATGCTGCGACGTGTCAGAGAAAATACTGTTCTCCGTGCAGAAACATGTATTGAAGCGGGCGGTGCTCATTTTGAGTATTTATTAAATTAAACGGCTCTTTTCAGAGCTACACAACAGCCCTTTTCAGGGCTACAAAATTATTTAAACGTTAGACACTTATAGTCGCAAAATAAATACAACCTTTCTCTTCCTACTTTTATTAAAGAAAAATTAAATAACTTATAATACTCTTAAAAATATTTCTAGATAAATACACTCGTCCACAAAATTAACGCATGAATGATTTTATGTCAAAATTTCGCACAAGTTCAAATAAGCATAACTCCGCTAAAAATTATTGTATTAGCAAATTTTTTTCAATGTCAAGCTTAAAGTTTGTATAAAAGGCATATGACAGATTTTGAATTTATCCTTCCTCCTATTCTCTTTTTTTCAAAAGTAAAAACGTGTTATTACGTTTTCAAAAAAATTACGTAATTTAACGCACTCCGCGAAGTGGAATAAATTTCTCTCGAAAATCTTATGATAATCATCATAAAATATGGACTTTTCTTTGCACATAAAAAAATTGAAGCTTGTGAAATTTTTTTCGCGGAATTATTACATATCAAAATTACTTATACATTTTTATTTATTTATCCCCAGCATTATCCGATGTGCATTACAAGGAGATGGCTTATCGGATTTGGTGCATTGTATTTGTGTTTGTGAGTGTGTGTGTGTGTGTGTGCGTGCGTGTGTGTGTGTGTCAGCAGAGATAAAGACTTCTCATACTAGCAATCTCCTTATTTCCTTTAATGTGCAAGGAAAAGTCTATTATCATTTTATGATAATTATGATAAGATTTTTGAAAAAAAATTTATTCCACTTTGTGGAATGCGTTACATTATGCCATTTTTTGGAAACATAACACGTTCTTACTTTTAAAAAGAGGGTAGAGAGAAGGATCAAAATCTGTCATATGTCTTTAAGGTACAGACTTCATGCTTGACAATGAAAAAAATGTTCTAATACGATAATTTTTAGTGTAGTTATGCTTATTTCAAGTTATTCAAGTTGCAAAATTTTGACATGAAATTACCTATGCGTTAATTATATGGACGAATGTATTTTTAATACTTTTAAAGTACCATTATGAATCATCAACTGCATCACTGAAAATCAGGAAATGGAGAATTGCTAATCTTTCTTTAATAACTTATTAAGCATACTTCGAAAATTGAATAATTGTTGAAATCACTCGGAAGATCCAATAAATAATTTGCTTTAAGATTTAAGTGTTAACACGTATTTCTAAAAAAACGGATTGTTTAACAAATAATTTTTGTAAATCACAGATTTTATCTTGTATTTGTTTAAATCTTCATATTGATAATAATTATGTTTTAACGAGTTTTATTCGTAGAAATTTTCTAGTTGTAGAAGTTTTCTGTTAGGAAGTGCTATTGACAGAAGGATATGATTTTTAGTTAAAACAGAAAATGAGAAAAAATAGAAAAGAAATAGAAAAAATAATTTCTATTATTACGATAGAAGAATGCATGTTAACGGCGCGGCAGGCGAGCGCTCACGCACACTACCAGACGCACGGCTCACTGACGTACGTCCAGCCAAAGGTCGGCGCTGATTGGATTAATGTTACTCGAAATTACTACTTTATTATGCATAATAGAAAAAAATGGTTCAGGACTTTTCGACTTATTTTTCCGTAAGGAAAAACGCTATGTACTTCGTGGGCGCCAATTAAGTGACACCCTGTATATATATATATATATATATATATATATATATATATATATATATAAATACCAGGGTTGGGAAGTAACTCGTTACTTGTAACGAAGTTACAGTTACAGTTACATTTTTTCGGTAACTCTAACTTAACTTCGTTCCTTTTTCCCCATCTGTAACTGTAACTTAACTCAGTTACATATTTTCGGTAACTAGTAACTAATTTAATAGTTACATTAATAGTTACTTTATATATATTTCAAACTTTTGGCAGATTGCATTGGGCGGCCTTGCGCTTGTGCATAAACATCGTTATCGACACTTTAAATTTTTATTAAAATTTTTATTAATTTTTAAAAGGATTTGATATTCTATTCGATAAATTTTAGATATTAAATCATTGTAACTGCTTCTAATCGCTGTTTATAATGTTTATAACATTGTATAAATTTGTAATAAATGTCAATAAATTTTTATCACTAAGTGTAGAGAGAGAGAGAGATTTGATATTTTTATTTTCATTGCAAGAAAGTAACTGCAAAGTAACGACTCGTTACTTTTTAAGTAACTATAACTGTAACGAGTTACTTTTCAGAATCGATAACTTGTAACTGTAACTAGTTACACTTTCAATTAAAAAACTGTAACTGTAACTAGACACTTTTATAAAGTAACTTTCCCAACCCTGATAAATACACAGGGTGTTTCATTTAACTCTTACACCTCAAATAACTCCGTTACTTTTACATATACAAAAAAATGGTAAAGGAAGAAGTTGTATAAATCAAAGAGGTAAATACGATGGTAAAATTAAAGAGTCGTAATAAGGTCATTTGAATGTTATTTCAAGGTCATCGATTTTTTTTAAATGGAATTATATAGTTTTAGATAGATGATGTTTTAACTGATTTCAAAAGAAATTCAACCATTTATAATAACATGACCTTCAGGTTATCTTGTGCTCCAAATTCACGCCATAATGACATGGGATGATCAATAAATCTTAATTATTTATTTTATGTTAATATTTGTGTAATGTATGTATTTATTTTAATAGGTGTTCAAAATGTCCACCATCAACGTAAATACATTCTTGCAAACGTCTGATAAACAAGTGTCTCGCTGTTGCGATTACTTGTGGAGTAATATTTCTCAAAGCAACAGCGAGACACTTGTTCATCAGACGTTTGCAAAAATGTATTGACGTTGATGGTGGACATTTTGAACACCTATTAAAATAAATATATACATTACACAAATATTAACATAAAATAAATAATTGTTAAGATTTATTGATTATCCCATGTCATTATGGCGTAAATTTGGAGCACAAGGTTACCTGAAAGTCATGTTATTATACATGGTTGAATTCCTTTTGAAATCAGTTGAAACATCATCTATCTAAAATCATATATGATTCCATTTAAAAGAAAATCGATGACCTTGAAATAACATTCAAAATGACCTTATTACGACTTTTTAATTTCACCATCGTGTTTCCCCCTTTGATTCATACAACTTCTTCCTTTATCATTTTTTTGTATATGTAAAAGTAACAAAGTTATTTGAGGTGTAAAAGTTAAATGAAACACCCTGTATATATATATATATATATATATATATATATATATGTATATATATATATATATATATATATAGCTATCCGTATCATAACTCGCAGCGCCGCCCTTGCCAAACTAATTCTCGGACGTTAAGCGAACCACCCCTACCACCTTCGTTTCAAGCCTGTATGTAAGACCGTGACACAGTTTAAACAGTAAAGGCCGTGGCACATAAAAAAACGTAGGCAGTAAGACTTAAGCAATAAGCGAATCGACCAATCACAGTCGAGACGTAAGGCCATAACCGTAAGCAATAACAAATCAAACACGTTGATTCTCTTACTGCTTACGTCTTACTGCTTAAGTTTTTTTATGTGCCACAGCCTTTAAGCCTATCGCACTAGAGATCCTTAACCAGAGATCGGACAAACCGTTAACGATCTCTAATTGGCTCTGTGACGTCCCGCCATTTTTTCGAAACCTTATTTTTGCAAATAATCACATTTCGCTTTTATTTTCATAGTATATCAATGGAATAAAGAACGATTATTTAGCCGCTTGCTTTTATTCTTATAATTGTTTAAATTCATAATAAAATTAATCTCTAGTGCATTTTATTGCTTATCGTTCTTGTTCCATATGATTATTTAGCTTAGAAATTTAAGATATAACGTTCAGTTGCACAAAGAACTATAATTACCTAGAGTAAATAACAACCAACCAATCAAACGCCTTCTTTAGATACCAGGACATGCGTGCGCAAGACTCTATACTGCGTTCACGGAGAGAACGACCACGCTCCGCGCAGCTTTGGGCAGAGTCATGACTAAGTGGGGGAACTCGAGCGCGCTACTCACTGCCGTATGCGCTATTATCGTACTCTTGGGCCTTGGCGCACAATCTATTCTCTGTAAATGGAGTAGGTGAAATAATTTTAACATCGCGCTATCATTATATCGTAAATATATTTTAATACTATGAATTAATATATAAAAAAACTTTAGAATATAATACTACATTATTAATAACGTACTAAAATTTATGCGCTGGGCTCCCTCTGCCGGCTGTAGCCGGGTCTGGCGTCAAGCCGGCAAGACCCGTTTGGCGGCGTGGAAGGGGCAAAATAGGCGTTCCGTCGGGTGGGATCTGACCGAACCGGACGAAATGCCTGGTCGTTCTCTCCGTGAACGCAGTATAGAACTAACTTGCGGCTATTTTACAAGGACAAACTTGCGAATTTTGATTTCTTTTGCAATTACACCAGCGGTATTATTTAATTGGATTATTCAAGAATATTCGATAAACGTTCTATCCAAAGAATATATGTCTTACTATTTACGGAAACATAAATAATAATTTGTCTTAAAACCTTATTCATTAATTGAATTCTCAAGGTCACTTAAAATTATCTTCCTTTTTGATCATAGTCAAACTAAAAGACAGATTATTATAAAAATGATTCCGCGAATAACAAAATTATAAAATACTTCCAATAATATTTGCAATCGAAATCTTCATCGATTTCTGAGATTGTGAATATATTCAAAATAAATGTTTATTTAAATTTAAGAATTGTATGCGTCTTAACTTATAGAATCATAAATACAATAATTTGCTACAATAATTTCCCTTATCATGAATAATTGAAAATAAATATAAAATATTCAAAATATTAAATTATTTTATGAAGGACAATAATAATAATAATAATAATAATGAAATATCTGAATAATCCTTCAAACAGACGAAGAGCAAATTTTATAAAAGGTGATTCTGTAATTTAACAAACATGTCAACATGTTCTACGTTATATTAGAAAACTGTATTAAAAATCATAAGCATTCATGCATCAGAAATCTGCGCCAAGGACACGATGCATTGGGAAGATATTAATAATATTAAATAGTGCGTCTCTTGAGCATATGCGACCGACTGCATTTGTCGTCACTGCATTCTTGATGCCGAACGTATAAACAATCTACGCCTCGCTCTCGATCTATCGGCGGCGAATTACTGCGAAATAATTTAGATAACAACTTCTCGGAACATCGGAAACATCTTGAGAGAATCTGCGAATTGCGATTTGCACACAGCCCTAGATTTCCTTGTTTCACGGCTATATAAACCGCCGAGCGAGGCGCGCGGGCATTATTATATTAAGCATTCGACATTAAGCATTAGTTTTCAGTAGACATTTTAAATTATTCTTTCAATCTCTCCGATATTCTCTGGGACATTTTTTTTGTCAGTCTCACATCAGATTATAAGTCCAAGTCCAGTGTAAAGTAAAGTTCGAATAAAAGACTTTGTGCACACATCTGCGTACTTCAATACAGCCTCAATATCCCGTGACCGAGGTTCTTGAGAGGAAGCAAAGGCTAGGCGCACGCAACTATCTTGGACAACTAAGGTTTGCAGATATTATACGGTAAGAAATTACGATTTCTTCTAACACAGAATATCCGTACCTCTGCGAAGACTAGAAATCTGCAATTGACCGATAACCATTTACCATTCAACCTTATTCTTTATTTCCTTCATCGCGCAGCATTGTACATGCTCTTAGCGATAATCTCATTCCATATACAATAAAGAAACTCCCCTGTCAAGCACTAGCACGTAGCTGACAGTTTATCCTTCAGTCATTATTAAGCTACATACTCTCACAGTTTTTTATCTATAATAAAGTATCAATAATAAATAATATTTATAGAACCTTACATAGAAATAATACTGCTGTTATCATTCTGACGTCATCCAACCTTCGTTCCTTTAGTAATCCTGGACACCCTGTTGAGATATTATCGAATAATTCTAGGCTTCTTGTGCTGTCAGAATTCATAAAATATCCAGGCATCTTGTTGAGCCAACATTCTAGGCTTCTTGTTGTGTCAGTACTGATAAAATATTTAGGCACCTTGTCGAGTAAAGATCTATAAAAAATTCTAAGCTCCTTGTTGTGCCAGTATTGATAAAATATTTAGGCACCTTGTCGAGCCAAGATCTATAAAAAATTCTAAACTCTGTGGCGACAAACGCCGCAAGCCCGTAAAAATTAAAATAAATTATTCGGGAGAAAATTCGAATATAGGCGTTGAGAATTAGCGACCGGTAAAATAAAAATAACAGAGCCGATAATAAACAACGGACAAGGTTAGATATAATTTATGATAGGGAAAAAAACATAGCCGAAAAGAAAATAGAATGTTCAAGATCGAGAAAAAATAGGACCGAGATCGGCAGAGGACGAGAGGGCGATCACACTCTCATTATTCGGCTCGAAAAGAGAAGACGTGAAAATTCTTGCGGAAGCTCGGGGGCAAAAAAATAGAGTTAGAAATTCCGCGTTCGCAGTCAAAACGGAACTTGTACATGGTAATCACGATTAAAGACCGTATTAAGTACAACTCTGATTGTTGCTTTCTTATACCTCCTGACATTAATTGCGCATTCGAGAAACCCGCGAATGGTTAATAACGGCGAAATCGCCAAAGTGGTGACCCCGACGTGATCGCGGGCTCGAAAACGCCGCGAGTGAGAGAAGTGACACAGAGTGCGGAACATTTCTTGTTCTAAAATAACAAGAAAGGGATCATCGACGATGGTATTAACGCACGACGACGTGACCGTGCCGCCCGAACGGAGCCGCAGAGGATGGATGCGACGCCCTTGGCGGGAACAGCGCAACAGCCCTGTCTCTTGACAGGTGGAATACCTCAGGCGGAGCAGCCTTGTTATTTGATGCCGGGCGCGGAGGTGAGTCGTGTAGGCATGAGAATGCCAGAATTTACTCCGAGCGACCCGGAATTGTGGTTCAACATAGTGGAACGAAGTTTTCAAGCCGCGGGAATTACTACCGATATGACAAAGTTCGGTTACGCAATAACGGCGATCGGACCGCAACACACGCTCGAAGTACGCGATATAATTATGAATCCGCCGGCGGAACGGGCATATGAAACATTAAAGAACGAGCTGATAAAACGATTGAGCCTTTCGCAAAAGCATAAAACGCGACGACTCCTCGAACATGAGGAAATCGGAGACCGTAAACCGTCACAGTTCTTACGGCATCTTCGGAGTCTCGCCGGTAACGTAATTGGAGACGAAGTATTGCGTACCATCTGGTTAAGCCGATTACCCGTATTTATTCAGCCGCACTTAGTAACGCGCACGGGAGATCCGTTAGAGGTACTCGCGGATATGGCAGACGCGATTGTGGAGGCGACCCGAGCACCTTCATTGCATGTCGTGGAGGCCGCGCGACCGAAGGCGATGCCGAGCGCGGAAGCGAATGGAGTGGCCGCGCTGGAAGCGAAGATGAGTCTACAGATGACGCAGATGCGTCTAGCTATGCAGCAGGAGTTTGCGGAGCAGATGACAGCTCTTCGGAAATGTATTGACGCGGTCGGGGAGGGAGCGCCACGCCGGAGTGACGGCGGAGGCCGTCGCCGGCGGGAGCGTTCTCGATCGCGTTCGCGTGCCCGAGGTCATGAGTCGAACAATCTCTGTTATTTCCACTGGAGATTTGGACCGGAAGCACGGCGTTGTGAGCCTCCCTGTGCGGGACAACCGCAGGGAAACGCGACGGCCCGTCGCTGATGGCGGCGGGTGATTCGGATCAGGAGTCGCGCCGTCTGTTTGTAACCGACCGCGACACGCGAGTTAGTTTTTTGGTGGATACCGGCGCGGATCTTTGCGTATTTTCACGGAAAATGGTGCGCGGAACGCGACAGAGGTCGGCATACGAACTTTCCGCAGCGAATGGAACGGTGATCCATACCTACGGAACCGAGACATTGTCCTTGGATCTCGGATTACGGCGAACGTTCACGTGGCGATTCGTTCTCGCGGACGTAGCGAGACCGATAATCGGCGCGGATTTTCTATCATATTACGGGCTCCTGGTGGACTTGCGAAATCGCCGGCTGGTCGATCAGGCGACGGGTCTCGCGATCGGGGGGCGCAGCGTGCGGTGTGACATACCGAGTGTCCGTGCGGTGACGGGAACGACGACATATCACGCGCTGTTGGCGCGATACCCGGACATCGCACGACCCGAGGGACGCCCGAAGGAAGTACGACATAACACGAAGCATCACATCGAGACGACTCCGGGACCGCCGGTGGTATGCAGGCCGAGGAGGCTCGCGCCGGATAGATTGACCGCGGCGCGGAAAGAATTTCGGAAAATGATGGAGCTCGGAATAGTGAGGCCATCAAAAAGTAGCTGGTCGTCTCCGTTACATATGGTGCCGAAGAGCGGCGAAGAATGGAGACCGTGCGGTGATTACCGCGCATTAAACGCGCGGACTGTCCCGGACGAATATCCAGTGCGGCACATCCAGGATTTCGCGATGGAATTAAGGGACAAGCGTGTATTTTCGACGATAGATTTGGTGCGCGCGTATCACCAGATTCCGGTCGCGGAAAAGGACATTCCGAAGACCGCAATCACAACACCGTTCGGGATGTTCGAGTTCCCGTATATGTCGTTCGGTTTGCGAAACGCGGCGCAAACGTTTCAGCGCTTTATAGACGAGGTGCTGCGGGGACTCGACTATTGTTACGCGTACATCGATGATATCTTGATCGCGTCGGAAACAACGGAGGAACATTGCGAGCATCTCCGAGTCTTGTTCGAGAGACTACAAGAATACGGTGTAATCGTGAATCCGGCAAAGTGCGTGTTCGGGCGGCCGGAGGTCGAGTTTCTCGGTTACCAGGTGACCGGGGACGGGACGCGACCGTTGCCGGCGCGTGTTAAGGCGATCGCGGATTACGAGGAGCCAAGGACCGCGAAGGAATTGAGACGATTTCTCGGAATGATAAATTTTTATCGGAGATTCCTACCAAAGGCCGCAGAGATTCAAGCACCATTGAACGAACTATTGCACGGAGAAGTAAAAAGAAAAACGCCTATTACATGGACGCCACAGGCACAGGAAGCGTTTAAAACAACAAAAGAAAGCTTGACGCAGGCTACGCTCATAGCGCATCCAAAACTTAATGCGGAACTCGCATTATTCACGGACGCATCGGACAACAGTGTAGGAGCCGTACTGCAACAGCGAGTAGAAGAAGAGTGGGAGCCACTAGGATTTTTCTCAAAGAAATTGAGCCCGACGGAAACCAAATACAGCGCATTTGATCGGGAGCTCTTGGCGATATATTTGGCGGTGAAATATTTCCGTCATATGATAGAGGCACGGAAATTTATAATTTACACCGATCATAAGCCTCTCATATACGCATTCCAGAAGAAACCGGAAAAATGTACGCCAAGACAATTTAGACACCTGGACTTGATCGGGCAGTTCTCGACTGATGTGCGTCATATAAAAGGCGAAGAAAATATAGTGGCGGATGCGCTATCACGAGTAGCCGAAATTAAGATGCCGTTAGATTATGAAGCACTCGCGAAATCGCAAAATGACAATGCGGAGTGTGAAAAGTATATCGGCCGAACGAACGGATTAAAGCTGAAGAGAATTGAGATTCCAGGTGCAGGCATTGCTGTATGGTGTGACGCGACGACAGAAATACCGAGGCCGTTCCTGACAAGGCCCTTCCGGCGGGCCGCATTCGACACGTTGCATGATCTGGCGCACCCGGGAGTCAGAGCGACGGTGAGGCTTGTGACGCAGCGTTACGTCTGGCCGTCAATTAAGAAGGACTGCAGTTCATGGGCGCGTGCCTGCATTCGGTGTCAGCGTGCGAAGATTACGCGACACGTGATGGCACCGAGGGGCACGTTCGAGCTACCCAGCCAGAGGTTCGAGCACATTCACGCAGATATTATCATCATGCCGGTTTCGGACGGAAAAAGATATTGCCTCACGTGCGTTGACCGTTTTACGCGGTGGCCGGAAGCTTTCCCGATGGAAAACCAGAAAGCAGAGACCGTTGCAAGAACGCTGTACCACGGTTGGATAAGCAGATTCGGCGTGCCGCTGAGAATAACCACAGACCAAGGACGGCAGTTCGAGGCACATCTATTTAAAGAGATGAGCGAACTGTTAGGAGCTAAACACCTAAGGACAACGGCATACCATCCGCAGGCGAACGGCATGGTGGAGCGACTGCACCGCCAGTTGAAGGCCGCTATTAAGTGCCATGGGAGCGATCGGTGGACGGAGGTGCTACCGACGGTCCTGATGGGGATAAGGGCGGCGTGGAAAGACGATATACAGGCAACACCGGCATAGATTATTAACGATTATTTTATCCATCAATTAAAACCCCTTAATTAATTAATTTTAAACTTCCATTTAAGATTTTCTTCTAAATATTTAATAATTATTATTTGAAATTCTATCAATTTTAATTTTGTGATTTTATTTTATCTCATTATCCAACTACATATTTCCTAGTAGATGATAAACCCGGCATGCAAACAAATTAGTCAAAAGAAGCGAACTCATAGAGCCGGCAAAAACGCACGCGCCAGACGCTCTAAGCGACGGGCGTATGAAGCCAAGTCTCACGCAGAATTTACTGAAAAAGTCCTTTTGAATCAAGGCACTTCTACAACTACATCTAAATCTGAGACACTTACCGGTCCCTCTAAAGAAATCTTTAACCCAGAATCCGAATTTGATACAAAATTTCCTAATAATTTTGTTGTTAACTTACCAGAACATCAGGTATCTCAAGAATCATACCAAAACGCAACCAATTCAGAAGGAAATATTAACAAACCTATCTTATCAGAAGATTTAATATCCCAATTAAATTCTCAATTACCTGATGAGCTTTTTAATATATAAATGAGTAAGAACAATATCACAATTCTTGAATTGTGTCATACTATATAAGTAATTTAGTATACACGTTTCATGAATATTGATTGCAAATAAATCTTCTGTAAATTCAACTATAATTATTACTATTCAATATACTTTGAGAATTTATAAGTACTCTATAAATTACAGATGAAACCTTTATTCTCAGACGAAGAAATTAATGCCTTAATTAACGATATACCGAATTTAATTTTTACGATAATAGTCGGACTAATTGAAGAATATTTCAATGGGAATTTGGACATAGATCAACTTATTACTCTTTTAGAAAATCTCTAAGGTTCATGAGTCATAAATTTTTATTCAACACGCAGTCATACAGGTACGTATTAACGATTCTAATAAATTTCTAGCCTTACTCCACTCCCTAGATCACATCAGTCCTTGCTCTCGGCGTCCCTGGGGTATAATCGGTGTAAGCAGGGGGTCGATTCTGTAACTCAAGTGAGATCACTCACTTCTCGCACTTTCATCTCACGTGAATTTGTTCGCGCGATTCTGTAACCAAGGTCCGTAGATGAACGACGGGAGGGGAAGGAAGGTCTTCGCATACATATTTAAGCTTTTGGCCCCAACATGGCGGCCACTATCTTCCAGATGTTTAACCTAAGATTTTTTTTGTCAGAGTTGTCAATGTATTAATTTAAAAAGAGGTTAAGGATAGACAAGAGCTCTTTAAAAAATTAATGTAATTGAAATTACATCAAGAAGTGGTAAAATAAAAGGAAAGAAAGTGTATTAAAAATAAAATAAACGTAATAAATTGTAAAATATTTAAATATTTATTATAATTCAACATTTATTTTAAAGAACGCAATTTTTGTAACTCATCCTTTACCATGTTCATCATGTGTTGGTTGTTTCCCAATTTGCCATAAATTTGTCATATTTAACTGACTGTATAAAAACAGTCAAACCATCATGTTATGTCACATGACTAGTGAGTGCTATGGCAGAGTTTTATTTCATTATTTAATAAAAAAATCTACTTTTATTTAATGCTTTGTATTACCTGTGCTGACATCATATTCCAATGTTTTGCAAATATCCATTTCGTCCATTAAAAGTACACAGTCTGATTGGTGTGAAGATGTGTGAGTTTTTTCTTTTCATTAAGGAAATCACATCTTTTAGTATGCCAGGGCTGAAATCTAGTTGAGCGATGTGTCTACATAAAGTGGAATAGGATGGCAAAGGTAATTTCAAATCCTTCTTTAAAAAGAAATATGCTTTCCATCCAACTAAAAACAAAAAATAATAAGCCATAAAATTTTAATTTTGGCTAAGACGCCCGTCGTGCATGACTTATTGTACGCAACATTATTAATGAATAAACAACTATTAAAGAAACTAATTACCAGTATATTTTATTTGCATAGCCAATTTCAAGCATTGTGGAGACCAAATGACTCGTCGATTGGTTAACATTGATCCAAATTCCTTCAGGAATAGTATTTTTTCTATTTTTTTAAACAATATTGCATATCTTTTTTTTTAAATTTTATGTGTTTTCTTGTGCTTTAATCTTAACAATTTTTCTCTTTCAAATTTCAATGTAAGTCCATTATTATTTTTTATTGTTTCAGCTAATTTATTTTTTAAATATTTAATTTCATTAGCTTGCCTGATTGTTCTATCTTCGTTGGAAAATTGTATAGTATTAAATGCAACATTGTTATATACTTCAGTTTGAGTTTCTGTATCTACAGAAACGTGCACAGATTGATTATCATGCCGAATATTTATTTCTATAAAAAAAAAGATTATGATTAAGATATTAGAAATGACAAAATAAAATGCTAAGATAATATTTGCCACTTACGATCAATTACATTTTCTTCAGGCAGAACACCTACAGAAGATTCAGTTTCTTGTAAAACTTCATTAATACTTTCCTCATTTATAAAAATTGTAGGAATGGCATTAGGTTTTAATTTACGTCGTCCATCCTGTCGTTTATTTTCAAACTGAGAATCATCAAAATGAAACTACAACAACAAATATTTATTGCTTATTTATTGTATTTGCCAAGGATACTCCAAATATTCAACTATGCAATTTTAAAACTTAATATATCAATATCGAACATGTTAAGTCTCTAATAACTATTATATCTTATTTTATTCAATAAAATTGATATTAAATAAATAATTTTTGATATTTTTTACAGTTCTGTACTATATGTTTTAAAATTGAACAGTCGTATTACAAAATTATTTACTCCAGATTCAATAATACCTCACATAACCTCGAATCTCCTTTTGGATTTTTAGCACACTGTTCAATCCAAATTTCCTTACGTTCTTGATCAGCAGGAAATCTAAAGAGACGAAATCCTTGTTCTGCACGATTGCGACAATTTTCCGCACAACAGCTTGGCATTTTTTCAAAATATCAACTCCACATTCCACTTTCTCTCACTACTACTTATTCACTCTTCTCGTACAACACACACTCACACATACTTCGTGGCCCCAAAATGGCGCCCATGCGAAGACATTCCTTCCCCTCCCGTCGTTCATCTACGGACCTTGTCTGTAACGTAGTGAAAATACGAAGTGAAAATACGAAATCACTAGATTTGCTAGTGTGGGGAAAAACGTTTTGTACGTACAGAAACTGTACCTAAAATAATAATCACAAATGTTTGAAGGTTTACCATTTCAAAAACAGCTTTTACAACTGTTGCGAATAAATTCCTTTTTTCGGCGCTACAACACAATTATAGAAAATACATCAATTAGCCATATTCAGATTTTCTCAAAATGCTTGTGCGCGAGCATTAATTTAAAAAATACATTTCAAAATAAAACATTTGCATAATAAAAGAATAAGATAACAGAAACATGATTATTTATTAGAAAACAATATTTATGTATTATTAGTAAATATATATTTGTTGGGTTCAATATGTTTTCTGTATATAATTTGGACTTGAATTAATTAAATAAAAAAGCACTTTATATATATATATATAAGTAAACAAAGAATCTTTTTTATGTAACAATATAGTAAAATAAAATTTTATGGCGTTATTAATGTCAATTAGATTTAATAAACAATATTGTTAAACTTAAAATAGATGACATTTACACACACATTTTAGATATATATATTTAGAGTTATACATACATATATACAAAATAAGAGATAAAAATAATTTTCGTCAAAAATAAAAAAGAGAGAAAGGAAAGTTTGTATAGCTTTTAATAAGTAAAAATATAATTATAGTTTTTAGTCCAAAAAAAATATAATTATATTTATATTCATAAAAACTTTTATTTATAAGAGCACACACAAAAAGTAATTTATGCAACGAACTGTAAACGGCGCGTGAGGATTACGGTCCATAAAACAATGACAAAAACGAAATAAACGGAAGCACACATTTTCGATTAACTATTATAATTCTTTAATGTTCTTTAATGTTCTTTAATGGACAAAATGTTAACATAAACACGACGATGAGAACTATAAACAAAGCAACGACACTTAACCTTTTATAAACTGTCAAAAACGTCACGACGCTGTCTATGATTTTACTCTCGCTCTATCTCTCAGTCTTTCACTCTCGGATTTCACCATTCGACAAGAAATTTCTTGTCGAACGAACTCCCGTGAGATGGCTCACATTTTCACCATGATGAAAGTTACTGAATCGCAGCAACCGCTCACTTTTAACATTTTCACTAGATTTTAGATACAGAATCGACCCCCAGGTTGCCCTTCAAAAAATAGAGAGCATTCCTTTTTATCACTAAAAACTAGTGAGAAAAGGATCACCCAGGGTTGTGTTCAAAAATTCAATTCCGGGTTCAAAAGTTACTCTCTTTCTATAGTATATGTCACGTATGTGACGTCCCGCCATTTTTACGAACCCCTATTTTCAATAATAACTAAGCAACATTTTTACTTAGAAACTACTTAACAATTATGTAATCTATTTGCGCTATTCTTAAATATTAATTATTGTTATTATTGCTTATCTATTATCAATTATCTGCTATTCTTATCGCATACGTCTATTCTAACTTAAAAATTAAATATACTTTTAGTTAATTATAGGAAATCCAAGATTTTCCCATGACAAGACCAATAAGCGAGCTTCATTTTAAGAACTAGCGACGCGACCAATCAGGCGCAGTCACTAGGCACGACTCTCGCGCGCACGGTCTTACATACAGGTCAGGGCACTCCTATACTGGCTACATGCTTATCAAGCGTGACAAAAATATAACTAATATGGCGGCTATACGAGGCCGATTTATTTTCAGTGCGCAAGCGCATTGAAAATTACTAAAATTATAATCTCCTGAATGAGAAGCCTTCATTTGCGCACAGTACAATTGCAAACGTTGCAATTGCCCACCGTGCTTATTAGACACATGAAGTTGCGCACAGTTCTTTTGCGCACAGTTCTTTTACGCACAGTTCTTTTACACAGTTTATTTAACTAAATAATTAGAATAATTAGGTAAAAATACACACCCGGGGGGGTGCAAGGGGGGCCTTCGGCCCCCCCTCCCGCACCCACCCCGTCGGTAGGGGTGCCTTAAGAACGTGTGCGCAAAAGAACTGTGGGCAAATGAACTGTGCGCAAAAGAACTGTGCGCAAAAGAACTGTGCGCAACTTTATGTGTCTAATAGCACGGTGGGCAATTGCAACGTGTCCAATTGTACTGTGCGCAATTGAGCCTCTCCCCTCCTGAATGAATATAAAATATAACTAATATTGCGCATGCGCTATAAATAACAGGCCCTGTATGGCCGCCATATTGGTTTCATTTCGGCACACGTTATTCCAACGAGTGCCCTGGGCCTCGATTCTCTAATTCACTCGTAACTGTGCGTATGCGCAACTTACGAGTGGTTGAAATGCGCATACGTTTATCATCAAATCACCGATACATATTCTTTAAGATAATATGCGATCGTTCGTATTTAGATACGTATACGTATCTTTTGTTCGCATACAATATATGGCAACACTGGATTATTTACTGCCTGTATTAAAAACATCGAGTATTTTTCAATAGCGTGCTTTATTTTTCAAATATATATTTTTTGTGTCACTTCGAAAAGACCAAAAAGCGAAAATTGATGCAAGAAAAAGCGGTGCAAATGTGACAGAAGAACAAAAGACATTATTATTACAGTTTATGGAAAAACATCCGTGCTTGATGTCTGGTAAATTTTCCGCTGATTTTACATATAAAGATGCAACTATTTTGTGGCAAAAGTTCACAAATATCTTAAATAGTTGCAATGGTGTAAGCAAGGATTGGAATCCTGGCGAAAGGTATATATCGGTGTATATACAGAAAAATCAAATAATTTCACTACTCAAGTAACCAATATCCAAATAATCACGATAAGGTTAAGATGATATCATCTTAACCTTAACCTGGTTATTTGCATATAATTAATGTATTTCTCTCTCTCATTAATTTAATTTGTAATGATAATAATTTTAGTGCTGGCAAGATTTACGTTCACGTAGCAAATTGAAGCAAAGCAAAATAAATGCAGAACGAAGAAAAACTGGTGGAGGAAGTGAATCTCAGCTAAAATTAAGTAAAACGGAAGAAGCTACGTTAAATTTAATTTCTCCTGTATTTATCGATGGACATACAGAAATACAAGAAAGTGAAGTACAAATACAAACAGATACTGAGGTAAAATTTAATAAACTTTATAATAAATATATTTTTTTTTATAATGGTATAATTTCCTTATAATAATAGTTTTTTTAATAGTCTGATTGCCTCTTATTCTTTTATTTAGCTTTTTTTTAGTTTTATTTACTTCATTCCTTGTTATAACATAAGATGCTTTCCAGCAACGATGCAGTGCGACATAGTGTATCATTCTATCTTTGTTTATCACTAGTATTGAAAGAAGATCGAATAATACACTGTGGCACACTGTATAGTTGCTGGTTTGCATCCATAATAGAAAAACATTTCCATGCAAATTTATTTTAATTCTTTATCTTTAGATAAATTTAGATACTGATGAAGTGGAATATCTTGATGAAGATATAGATCAAGACATAGATCAAGATATAGATGGAATAATACAAATGGATGAACATAGCGCAGCCTATTTAAATATGAAAAACGCAAAAACTAAAGACAATAATGATAAGGAAAATACATTAACTAACAATGCTGCATGCAATAATTCAAATGAAAATAGTAATGATAGTTATTCTGCATCTACACCAATAATAAAAAAAAAGAAAAAGAAAGTCACATTCTGAAAAAGTTCAATCAACACAACAGCCAACACAGAATCTGGCAAATATAGCACACAAAACATATGAAATCCAAAATTCTTATTATGAAAATAAGCTGCTACTAAAGAAACGAGAGTTAGAACTTAAAGAAAGATTTGTTAATGCTACTGAAAAGTGCAATCCTTCATAATATTTATAGGTCTTGTATTCTAAACATTTATATTTCTTTTCAGTTTTATTTTTATGTTCCTATTTCTAAACTTAATATAATTAAGTTTGTCATTGTTATGCATTTATATTTCTAAATGTCAGTTTCTTTGTTTATTATTAAATAAGAAATTATGATTTATTTTTTGTTAGTTTTCAGAGATAAAGACTGTATAAGAATTGTATGTGATGTTACTTTTCATTTTTCATATAGTTTATTATAAAAGATTAGAAAACTTCCTCATATTGCAATTGTCTTTATATTTTTAGTTTGACATGTTCAGGTTTACATATTTAGTTTCTTTACATTCTATTCCATATTATATGCATAATGTATACGTATGTATGTATTATATACTATAATTAAATATATGTATTAACCAAAATAATTACGAATCAATCTACGTCAGTAGATGTAAAGGGCCGGTTCTAACCCGGGTCCTCCGAGGGGGGGTGCGGGGCGGGGGGGTAATCGGTGGCGAGGGGGATGACGTCACGCGGGGAGGGGGAGCTTATCAGTTCAAATTCCGAGAAAATCTTATCTTATCAGATCAAATTCCAAGAATTGCTTATCTTATCAGCTCAAGTTTCAAGATATGTTTATAAACATATCAAGTTTCAAGATAAGCTTATCTTATCAGTTCAAATTCCAAGATATGTTTATAAACATATCAAGTTTCAAGATAAGTGCGTATTGCATTATGCGGTCACCCCGCGGTACCTCCCCCATAAGCGGCGAGTCTTTATTGTCTCTTCTAGGAAGAGATACCAGCGCCGAAACTCGGAAGCTAGAATTTATAAACGATATAAACAAAACAATGTATTATGTTACAAGGAGCGCCGACAGCGCGAATTGATAAACATGTAATGATTTATCTGCGCTTATCGACGAACGTGTCGTGACACGTTTGTATAAACAAAACAGCATACTGCAGGTCGCTTTGGCGGTACCACCCCCAATACGCGGAATTACGAGCGCCGATATCCGGCGGCTAAGATTCGGTCATGAATAATCGCACTTTTTCGCGTCAGGACATGTTTTTATAAACAAAAGTGAGCGCCGATATTCGGCCGCTGAAATTTGTAAACAGATAGCGAATACTGCGGTAGCTAGTTTGAAGAATTATCTGAGGGATATTTCTCGCAATCACCTTTCGGAGAAATTAAACAATCGATCATACGTGAAGAGAGGAACAAAGGGTTGGACGAAATATATATTTCCGATGCTCTCTCAAACCATAGTACGTGATTTGAGAGCGCATAGAACGATCGAGGGAAAAAAGTATAACATTATAGTATGGAGCCGTCTCAAAAGCAAAAAGTAGCATCATTGGAACACACTGTGTTAGAGACAGCTGATGCATTAGAAGAATTTGTGGTAAAATCACATGATCCAAAGAAAGGAACCTATTCTAGAGAAGTGTGTGAAATAATGGAAAATTTGGAAGAGTGGGGAAATAGAGGAAAAAAAAAACGTTATAATAAATGGGTGAATAACTGTGATAAATGTATCGACTGATTGGAAGGACAACAGCCGCCACGAGATAGATATCATGGAAATGAGAGACCTGAAAAAATAGTAATTGAAGATCTACAATCATGGACAGCTCGCATCGCCCGACTTGAAGAAAGAAAACAAGTGCTACGCAGACTATGTTTAAGCGTAGATACCAGTGTTCCCGCGCTTTCGAGCAACACTTGTATAAATTCAATCGTGCAGGCAATACATGGGCGTGAAATAGGTTTCAAAAAACCTTACACAGAAAAGCTGTACGACAATCTCTTTGAACATAATATGTATGATACTATAAGGAGAACACATCAAGTGCAATATCGGCATTTACACATATTAGAAATAGATCCTCCAGAATACCATCCATGTCTTCGATGTAATAAGAATTTGGCGCAATCCTCACGATCATTCATGGACATAAATATATCGACTGTGAGAAAACGAAACGAATCCTCGTGAGACTACAGCTTGGAAGTCACGCTTATCATTTTTCGGAGATAAGCAGCGCAAGACACGGCACAAGAACAAAGGATTGGACACCCAGGCGAACTTATTGAGATATGTTTTCGCGGGGTGTAAACAAATCAAAAGCGCCGATATTCGGCTGCTGGAATTTGTAAACAGATATTTAATACTGCGGTAGCTAGTTCGAAGAATTATCTGAGGGATATTTCTCGCAATCACCTTATCGCGATGGACCAGCTATTCATGCGGAATATGTGTCCAATGTGTAACCCGTGTAAGTATACCATCATATAAAATATTTAATAAAAATAAAAAATAAATTAATTTTTCTGTGTGCAGAAGAAGCTCCATCATGCCGCCCTGAGCCGACACCCGCCGTGTCGCCAACGTCCGCAGATCCACCGCGGATTCATCACCGCGTCCCCGCAACCGCTTCGAGATATATCGAAGAGAGCGGTCGCTCTCTCGCACCGTATCTCTCGCCGTATCTACGCCTTGCGTCGAACGCCTCCCGTGCGCCTCTCTCTCGCCGTACATGTTGTCATTCGCGGGGTGTAAACAAAACGAGCGCCGGTGTACAGCTACTTCATAACCAATAATACAATGAAGGAGATCATCTTTCTGAGATAAGTTCTATCATACATGGGAGATGAACAAAGGGTGGTATGAAATATATAATGATGACTGCTGTCACGTTAGACCATAGTATGTGATTTGAGAGCGGAAAGGTCGGTCGGTCGAAAAAAAGTATTGCAAGACTGATTTAAAAATGGAGCGTGAAATTATTGTTATCGATAGTGATGATGAGATGGAAGTGAAAATTGTCCAGGATCCGGAAATTATTACGATTAACTCATCAGATGATGATGATGATGATGATGATATGGAGCTGAACAATGTGCTGGACGCCCTAGATGTTGATGATGAAGATGACGATGATGATGAGATGGAGGTGAACATTCAAGGTGAAGACCAGGTTGAAGACCAGGATGTCATTGGAAATGAAGAAGAAGGAATAATAGAAGACCTTAGTTTTATCAGTGATTATGAGGAAGAAACATCAGATGCACAATATATAGATATAGAAGAATTAATAACGATAAATGTAAATTCGCGAATGTGTAGTATATATTCCTACTACGTTCCATGGGAATATATAAAAGTGTGCACCAACTGTTTCATGAGACATATAGAAACTTTTATGAATATATGGGTCATACAGCGACATGAGACGAGGCGGTATAGGGATGTACAGCACCAATACTGCTATGAGTGCAAGGCACCGCTTTACATTACGTTCAAGCAAGCCATATGTCCAGTGTGTAATCAGCGATGTAAGTATATCTTCCCATATAAATAATTAATAAAAAGAAAAATAATAATAAATAAATTTGTTCTATATTCAGAAGTCCTGCTGGTGCTCCTGGAGCAGTCGCCGCCACTGCCTCGCAGTCACCGCCGCCTGCTACCGCTGACACAACAGTCATCGCCAGCCCCTCCCTCCCTTCCCCTATTTTCTATAATAATTTTTATATTTATGTTTTTCTATTTTTTCATTTATATACGTAGTTATTTATGTTGTTATATATATATATATATATAATATTTTTATATAATTTTCATTTATAATATATTTTTTATATTTTTCATTTATATTCTCTATGTAAATACAGAAATATGTGTAAATAAAACAGTATTATTAATATGAAAAAAAGGTGATCAAGGTATAAACCCTCTCGTTTTCCCTCCTTTGCGACACCCGCTACATCACCTTAATGAAAAGCGTATGAGAGCTGGGACTGCTTATGGGTGGGGGAAAGATGGAAATGCGTGCGAATAACAGCATAAATAACAGCATAATGTAGACTTCAAAAATTTATTTTTAAATTCACACACACATTTATTGTGTAAAAAACATACACATAATTTACGATTAAAAAATTCTAAGTATTAAAAAATCCTATTTATTTTAGATTAAGATGTCCTTTCCCTTTCTTTCCATCTCTTAATATTAAAAAAAAAAAATATATATATATATATATAATTAAAATTATTATTAAACCTATAAGTAAAAAAAAAACATAATAAATTATTCTTAAAAAATCTCTCGCGTCGAACGCCTTGCGTACGCCTCGCGTGCACCTCTCTCGACGCGTTCGCCGCGTGCGCCCAGTTCGAGATATATCGAAGAGAGCGGCCGCTCTCTCGCGCCGTATCTCTCGCGTACGCCTTGCGTCGAACGCCTCCCGTGCGCCTCTCTCTCGCCGCGCCGTATCTCTCGCTGCGTCATATCTCTCGCCGCGTCATCTCTTCTCTCGCGTGCGTCTCATGTACCCTGACGCAACATCTCTTTCACGTTCGTTCTCTCGCGTTCGTCTCGCGCTGTCTCTTTCTATCCTAGTGGTTGCTCTCTCTCATGATAACTCTCTCGCAAGGAGCTATGCATGAAAGCTTGGACGGATGGGAGAGCGCGCCAAACGCAAAGAAAGTACACCGTGATATAGACATATATTTTTTAATTTATTCTGCTTATATTTATTATACAAATATAATTTGTTCTTACATATTAAAATGTAAAAGCTAAAGCTACCAGCTCGCAATCGACGAGTTGATGCTTGTTGAACGTGTCGCTAGCGCGTATTACATTTGATACTTCTTTAGGATCCGTTACAGTAGATGCTACGTTGGAGAATTGTGTAAACTTAGCATCGACTGTTCCAGTAAGTCTAGCCAATCGATCAAACGTTATATCGATGCAGGGATCGAGCTCGAACATACGTTGTAACGTCGATTCGATTATCATCATGCGTACATCTGAAGATTCTAGACTTATGAGTTTGGTGTCGTTAATCGTGTGAAATCACACTATTAGCGGTCCAACGCTTATAGAACTGTATGCTTCTGTAGAATCATTTCGAAGCAAATTGTGAATATTGTGGCGTTGCTCGTAAAGTCCCTTCCAAGTTTCGAGAGATAACAGCAGTTGTTTTCCTCGATGATCTCCTATAGCGATCTCCACGTAACTCGGTGGATCCACTTTAATACCAATTTCGAGGAATTTAAATTCCGTGACTGTCAATGCGTATCGTCGTCCTAGTATACGAACCGCACGAGGCCCCACGGGAACGCTGTAAAAATTAGTTAAAACAATATATAGAAAAAAAAAGAGAACAATAGAAGAGTAGAAAATATAAAGAATATTATACTTACTCGTCACATTTGTTCTCACATGTTGGAGTTTCATCACGTCTCGGCATATAATAATTCATGCGTCTGCCGGCGCTGCTGTTGCTGCTTCTTTCGGTGGAGTACATTTTTTTTTCTCGAGGGTATTAAAAGTGAACCACCAGTATGAACAGTTAACGAAAGACTGATCGTATAAAGAAATTAATTGAGGGTACATGACGCTCCTTTTTAAAAGTAGTGGGGGTAAATGTGGTGGGAGAATAATGAAATATGTAGTTGATAGATAAAAAGATTTCTTAGAAACATGATTCATGAGGAAATGTGTGGGGAAGGGGAGAGAAAGAACAAAGAGAATAGTATGTCACCAATTCTTAGAAACATGATTCATTTAAAAGTAGTGGGGGTAAATGTGGTGGGAGATTAATGCGCTATGAAATTTAGGAGAAGGGAGAGACGATGTTTGAATAAAAGAATTCTTAGAAACATGATTCATGAGGAAAGGATTGGGGAGGGAGAATAAGAGATAAGACATATTTACAAAAAATTTTTTAAATTTATTTTTCCACATCTTGCAATTCTTTCTGGTGTTGCGACCACCAATTAAATAATTTGAATACATTTTGTAACGCGCAATTCTTAAGATGTTTATTACAACGTAGACTATATGTAGGATCTAACTTATTTAAAGCAGGAATATCATCATAAGCAGCATCCAAGGCCTCGATAATGTAACCATATACCGCATCGTCCACTATATCGGCCAACCATTCTCGCTTTTCAAGTCCCTTTACGTACACGAGAGAGGACTCTTCTTCATCTTCTTCATGTAGCTGTAATTTTTCATTTACCCCAACGATAGCTGTCGTAATCACGCGCTGAGCCATGCTATAGGGAACATTTCCATCTTCCCATTGTAAGCCATGATGATGTTGAGTCAACCATGAGGCTTGGCGTCTCTCCGATTTTATGAGCATACTCCATGGCACAGGAAATGCGAAGAAATAATGTGATAGGATAAATCCTCTCCTCAGGATTGCCGCTTCCTTCACAATAAATTGTTTGCTTAGGATAAATCCTTGCAGATCGACAAACGTTGGTACAGACATGATGAGATCTCTCTCTTCGATGTGAGTTATTCGAGAGGAATGACGAAACTCTACAACCAGCTCACATCACTCTGGTTATGTACCCTCTTCCCCTCTCTCTCTAAATGGTTGTTGATGTAAACATTTAGGTGATTCTGCGCACAACGTTGGTCAACGGGTTGTACTGGATCACGCGATCATGTATGATGAGACAGTACGCAGTGGTATTATTAGGCATATTCTCCTTACACTCAAATTCCAATCTCACATCCACTGTTGCACTCTTGACCGATTCGTTTTGTCGAGAACAATCAATAATCACAAACGGACCTTGACGTAGAAATAATGTGACGGTGAGACTTGGCTCGAGGTACTCATATCCGTAATAATTTTTGCAGAAACGCGCATACGTGTCGTACAGAATCGACCATCTGTTTTTATCGAAATCCAAATTCATGTCGTACGGATAACATTCCGAGTTCAGGTAGAGTTTCACGTTGGTTAATGTGCATTCGTCGAATCGACTAGTATCCTCAGACATGACATTCTTCCGGCCTGTCTGCAGAGCAAAAAATACGTATCGCGGCTTTTCCAGCTGAGTCGCGGTCTTAATGGCCCACGAATGCTTGGTTGTACGCTGCAACAGCGGAAACTCGTACAGATCCCACGAGCGAAAACCCATGCTGAGGTAGCGTCCGCTTTCCAGAGCGCGCAGCATCGACAGCTTCTTAACTTCGCTCAACAACACATGGGGCATTCGCCATTGTATCTTGAATATATTGATCTCAGGCTCCAGCGCAGAATTTCCATACAGACAATTATTGTCGTTGCGCGAACGTATTAAGATTAATTCATGACGCGCGTTAATCACCACGCGTCTGTAATCCTCGCAAAATCCCAATAACATGTGGAGCGGTACACAAAAATTAAAGTGTCCATTCACAGTAGTCGGTGCATCCCAGCCGGCGTTTCTCATTATCACGCTTCTATCGGATGACATTGTTACATAGTTTTTGAGCAAACTTGTTATTCCAACATTTCTGCTGCGATCAATCTCCATACCATCGAGCTCATAGCGAATCTCATCAAACATGAATGCGGCACAATTATTTCCTAGTGTCACATCGGATCCTTCAACTGGGTTGTTTATCTTCAGTTCTCCCTCGATGTATAGGAAACTCTCATACGGCAACGTATACAGATCCTGTTGTTGTATGGGTATTCTTATCTCATCACTGTGTCCAAATGTTGTGTTGGCAAACGGGTTGTATGTGTGAGTCTCAATCTTGACAATGCGATCGTCAAAGACTGGCTCTTCCCCGATGTTGAGAATGTCTGTCATTGTTCAGATGTTTCGCACCGCGAATCCCAAAGAATGTAAAAACGCAATGTTTGATGCTTTGAGTTTCTTTTTATTTGTGCGCCCGGTTGATTTGCTATTAGCGAATGTTGTTGTCGCTGGCTGTGGAAAAATTGTGTTGTCTTTCGCGTCTTTCGATCCGTTCAACACGAGCATCTCATACACCCTCGTATGGGTGTTATCGCTGTCGCCGTCGTATGTGTAATCTAACTGTGATCTCTTCCCCTCGAAAATCGAGTAAATGTCCGTCTTGGTCGACAACGCGTAACATGAAATCCGTAATGCTCCGCGCGACGATCGGAAGGTAAATGATCTGCGCCGGCGTTTCCGATATTTTATATCCTGGTGGTACCCTCGGTGAAAATTCATGTATCGTGTGAACGAGTTTGCCGTTACTGTATGCACCCGCGGTCACGTTACACTCTATGCGGATAATGTTCACATTGATAATGTTAATCGGCATGTCCGACTCGTACCATTTTCGCGGTTGCAGTATACGATTGGAGAATCCCAGCAGTGATCCAATGTTGTTGGGCTTACTAAAATTTATTCTGTAGGCGCATTTAATCTCGCTTCTCATCGTATTGTAGTTAGCACGGAGCACTATCGGATAACCTTCAAAGTCACCGTTTTCATTGGTTTTTTTATCACCATCATGAACAGCGTGATGTTTCCGTGAAAGTGCACGTTTCAAAAACTCATGTATCGCTTGCAACTCGTACGAACCCTCAGGAATTGTAATTTCCGCATTGTCGTTGCCAAAGTAAAATTTATTATTCGAGGAATTCACATTCGATATAGTGTGATAGGTTTCAAAATCCGCTAGACCGAGTTCGTATTCCGCGTCGCTCAAATCTATGGGGGGAAAGTAGTTGACCGCGAGGACGCTACTCTTCCCCGTCACTGTTAGTGTTAGCGACATGTTGACAAAACTGGTTAGCGAATACTGAGTTAAATAGCGCAATGTCCATCCTTAAATTCATGTGAGATAAACTACAATTCAAGCGTTCGGAGAAACTGCAAGCACAATTGTCCGCAGATGCTTTGATCGTAAGTTTGAACAGGTGTGTAATTGTAGTCTATTTTCGTAACATTTAAGTATCGCACCAACTCCTTGGGTGGCCGCAGATTGCCGAAACTATCGAAATATATAGCGTGATCCCCCCTTTTTGCGTACGCTACCCAATGAGTACCAGGTCCTTTGGTGTTATCCAAATTTACAATACCACTTTCGTTTCGATATATACCACCGATCGGTAACGAGTCACGCATGAAAACACCTCTAAAATACGGAATGCGCATACGTTTCGCCAATTGCAGTAATTGTAAATTGGTAGTTACACCCTGCGGCATTTTTGGCGTCTCTTTGACGTTTTTTTTTCTCTTTGCAACTCCACATCCACGCTTGTATGGAGCGAGATACAGTCCGCGACCTTCCATGGTGCGATTGTGACGTAGCAGCTCTTGCAATTGACGTTGCGCGGCTTTTCTGTCGTTCACCACTTTCGCGACTCCCGCTGCTCCACCAATCAGGGATCCAAGCGTGCCCAGCACTGGTAGAATCGGCAATATACCACCGCGTTTCGCTATCGAAAGTATCCGTTTCTTCGCTGTCCTTTTCTTCGTCTTCCTCATCGTCTTTGTCTTGAGGCCCATACCGAGCTTTGTCTTGGCTTTCATCGCTGCCCAGACAGCTATGGCGGCAGCTCTTTCGCCAAGAGTTGATTCTCTCGCGGTAATACGTTTTCGCGCTTTCACAGCGAGTATATTATCAGCAACGTGTCGTTCACTGAGATTGTTGCTTCGAGAATATGCAATGTCGTGCTCGCGACACGCGGCATCCAATAGGTTGATACCTCGATCGCCTCTGGCTAATCGCTTCTGTAACCGCGTGCCCGGACCACAAAATTGATAGCCGGGGATATGGAGCTCGACCGGAAGTGCGTTTATCGCGTGATTTAATAGGCCTCTACCTTTTTGTGTTGACATTCGCTGCAATATTTTATCATTGGCGCTGGACCGTCGATGTGCGTTTGCTGCCACGGTCGATTATAATGTTCGAAACAGCGACGATAGGTCCAGACCTCTGAATCCGCCTTTATATGCTCCGGAAGTTTGTCCCACACGTGGTGGACGTAATCACCGCACATTCGCAATAAAACTGCTTTAGACACAAATTGCAGCTGTTCGGCACTCAAATCGAGAATATCGTACGGATGTGTTAGCAAGATAAACATCTTAACGCTACTGAGCGATACGTGGTTTCGCTCAGCTATAAATAGGCGGACATGTGATCCGAATTGGGAGTGGAAAAAATGAGATTCGTGCGACAACCTTTGACGATACGTGTGACGAATTGTGACGACAGAGTGGGTTCGATGGGAGACGACGCGGAGATGCGTAGACACGGTACGATGTTACCGACTACTATACGCGCGATCATTTGCGGCCCCTCGAACTGCGGTAAAACCAACGTTCTGATAAGCCTACTGGAAAGTCCGCACGGTGTACGTTTCGAGAACGTGTACGTGTATTCAAAGTCGCTGCAACAGCCGAAATATCGGTATCTGGAGAATTTGTTGACGTCGATCAATGAAATCGGCTACTTTACGTTCTCCAATAACAGTGACGTCATTCCACCGAGCGAAGCATGTCCAAACTCGATTTTCGTCTTCGATGACGTGGCGTGTGACAAGCAAGATACGATAAGAGAGTACTTTTCAATGGGACGCCACTCGAACGTCGATTGCTTCTATTTATGTCAGACGTACGCGAGAATACCAAAACATCTTATACGTGACAACGCAAACCTGCTGATCATGTTTAAACAGGATGGTACCAACTTGAAACATGTGTACAACGATCACGTAAATACCGACATGTCGTACGAGGATTTCAGTAAATTATGTCGTGTGTTGGCAGCAAAAGTATGGATTTTTAATGATAGACAAGGACAGCTCGCTTACGAACGGTCGATACAGAAAAGGATTTAACGAGTTCGCGATACCGCAAAACGATTAGTCGTTGCCGATAGTCTGTCGAGAAGGGTGAAACGCGAGCGTTCGACACTCTACCGACATGGCTGGGAGCGATACTATTCGCGAGCGTGAAAAGATAGCGAAGGAGATTGCGAAAACGAGCGAATCGATCCGCAAGAAACATCGCGCTTTGAAGACCGGTAAGATCGATGACAATATCGTGGTCAAGACCCACTTTAGACCTATTATCGAACCGCTACAAAAGATTGTCGACAACTCAATCGCGGTGAAAAATGAGTTGGACAGTAACGTGAAGATTGCAACGTTACCCACTGTTAAGCGGTACAAGGAGGAGGAGGAGGAGGAGGAGGAGACACCGAAAAAGAGAAAACGGCTACACGCGAATCGGAATATTCCGCGAGTGCGAAATATTTTGACGCCACATACATCGAACGTTTCACTGCATGAACCGCTGATAACCTCTACACAGTCTGCGACAACGAAAATCGTACAACCTACGGTACCCGAATCACTCGAAAACAACAATATTTTCGAAACCACGGGCAACTCGCTCGAAACATCCGTTCGAAACCTGTTACACACGCATGAAGGTCAAGAAGCGTTGCGAGAGCACTTTGGGCCACTAGGACAACAGTACATGGGCACACTTCTGGGTGGCGATGAAAAAAAAGAGATCGATCACGTGTACGGTGTCTATTTCGACAAGAATGAAATGCGGCTCGGTAACAAAAGATTCGACGTCGACATGTATGACTTGCAACGTCTTAACCCGCCTCGGGACGCCGATCCCGAGGGTGGAAAGCGGCAAGCGGTATCTGAGTCTTGACGACTCGATTTAGGATAATTTTACGTTAATCGGTATCAGTGACGGTACGCAACGGTAGCTCGGTAAGACTGAAAAGATATCGTAATACGGTATTGGGCGCCAGGCGCGATTGTTCGCGCCGCGGTATCGGTAATACGGGAAAAACCAACGTTATTTCCGGCTACGCCCTGCTCAGTATATGGCAGAGGGGCGTGATTCAATTAATTGATCTGATTCTGGAGAGGAGATCTCATACACAGAAAATACACAAAATTAGTTAGTTAACAGAGATATATATTTAACAATGATTTATAACATGGGCAAATACAATCGAGAAATAATATTTTACATAAATGGATGTGGTAGATAAATTACAATATTAATATACTGTCGCGTCGGGTTCTTTTCTCCCGGGCGCGTTACAAGCGGTAGTTTCGATTTACTTATACGACGGTATTCTCGAAAATATACGTTAGTTAATAACGATATTCACCAAAGTAATGTTCGGTAATGCCCTGTGAATCGAGCCTAATCGTAAAGGCGATATTCGATCACCGGGAAGGTCGCGATACAAAGACGGTAGAATTCCTTCGCGCCACGCGGCGATCACGTGATCGAATGGAATGCGGCGCGAGCGCGGAACAATAGGAGTCGATGATAACGGGAGGCGATATAATTTCGGAAATATTCGAGACACGATAATTCTTCACTCTGACATTGACTTTACGGTCTCTTTCGGTATTACGGTAATAGTTTTCGATACGCTAATTGATAACTTACGATATAACGAATAGTCTTTATACAAGAGCTATCGGCCGATCGCGCGGTAATTTCGTGATTCTCTCTCGACTCTCGCGGAGTTCTCTTTGAGCCTACGGTAACGGTAACTCGCGGAGAGCGGGACTCTCTCTCGACTCTCGCAGAGTTCTCTGTGAGACTACGGTAACGGTAACTCGCGGAGAGCGACACCACGCAAATTCCGGTATCTCACGACGCGATATTATTGAATCAGACACACGGTAAATTTTCGGTACGAGAACGATGCCATAAGTTCGTTCTAATATTACGGTACGATAATTATCCCGATACACGGAACGATATTACACTTAACTACGACTGTCGGCGGCGGCCTCTCCGAGAGGGATACACTCGCGGTAATCTGGCGTGAGCCGATCTCGCGGTAACTACTTTCGGAGCTGTTGCTCCCAAAACGATATCGGTAAACTACGGTAAGTTACTTACAGTAACGGTAGACTCTCAGAATCACGACACGGTATCGACTCAACCAGACTACAACACTTAACGGCTACCTGAGTGGCGGCTTACAGTATTCTTCGCTTTCGGTAGTTGTCCTGGCAGACTCGATTCCGGTGTTCCTTCCGCGATCGTGGCTCACCGAACAGTGTCTCTCTCCGAGAGAGTCCTCAGGTCCCTCGATTCCCGCGCCGATCTTTCACGCATCCTGTCGATGTTCGCTGCTGTGGGGTGGCTTCGATCCGCCCATCGATTCTCCATCCCTCTCCTAGCTCGCTAGCGGTAACTCACGGGATCTTCTCCCGCACGTGCTGACATGCTGATTCTCGGGTTGCCGTGTAGCGCCCGTTGCGGTATTTCAGGAGTCGGATGTGGCAGGCTGGCCAGGCCGTACTTCCATCCTTCCCGATAATAATGGCGGTAATTGCGGGATCCTCCACTCATCCGGCAGTATGCGGGGGTGTGGAACTCCGGTCGCTCTTTCTCGATGCTGCTGTTTTCTAAAAAGATATGCAGTATACGCATACGGATGCACAGAGAAATACGGAACCGGCGCGGTTCGATACCTGACCTGAGTATCCTCGGAGAGTCTGGTCCGCGGCTTCCTCCGGTCCTCTTCGGTCGCCGTTATGCTCCGCGTCCTCGGTATCTTGCGGTACAAAAAATGTTGTCGACCACTCAGGCAGTCCTCCGCCTCGCGTTTATTACCGTAATTATTATTAAATTCGAGGTCGCTCCCTCTCAGTCACGAGAAGCAACCCCGGAATCGTTCCTCCCCCCGATCGGGCAGTAACCCTTGTGACGGCGCAAAAAGGCGTCACGTCACAACTCCCCCGTCCAAGAGGAGAACCGGGTGGGTCGGAGTCGGCCAGGTTGACTACCGCCACTCCGGCAGCACTGTAAATCTTTCCCAATTCAGGTCTCGGATCTGCTACTCTCTTATCCCCCTCCGTTTAACCAATCCGACAGTATAGACACGTCTCATGTCTTTTCCCGACACTCACGCTTCCCCGGTCTCCGGCGTCTACGGGCGTCGCCCCGCGGTTCTCGAAGGTCAGCTCTCCCGTCTACCCCTTTTCGAACGCGATGTAACTTACCACTGAGGGGAGGTAAAGAAAGGAGACTTGGGGTTGTCGCGTATCCCTTTATTCTTGTCAATCAAAAATAAAAAAAAACTTACAGGTCCTTAACGGACTTGGGACCCAAAAAAAAACAAGGAAAATAAAAAATTAAAAAAAAACACAAGGAGTCCACAATGAAAATAAACAAAAAAAA
Organism: Lasius platythorax; assembly: GCA_963971435.1. Taxonomy (NCBI): domain Eukaryota; kingdom Metazoa; phylum Arthropoda; class Insecta; order Hymenoptera; family Formicidae; genus Lasius; species Lasius platythorax. Next base: position 3,558,805 of record OZ020539.1, read on the forward strand.
TGGTGACAAAAAAAACAAACAAAAAAAAAACAAAAAGAATGGAGAATTAGTGCGGGAGCGATAAAAAAAACAAAAAAAAACAAAAAATCCTAAAGCCGGTAGCAAACGGTATCTAATGCGGTAACAGGTGGAGATCGTCCCCGGCTGGCTCGTCGGTTTGTTCCCTCGCCCAGGGCCAGCCGTCCTGACGGGAGCACGGCCGTGGAGGTGCTGGGGTGCGAGGGGGAGCTCGAGGTCCCCTTCCCGCCGTATATGGCTGCGTGCGCCTATAGGCGGAGCCGCAGCGCAGGCAGTCCCTCAATGTCACGTCCGGCTGCCCGCACCCGTAGCAGAAATCTTTCAGCGGGGTAACGGGCATCCGGCGTACGAGTGCTGGGAGCTCCCACAGTTCCAGCACCCGACCTCATAGTACGCTCTCCGCCTTGACGGCCGCTCCTCGGCCCTGCGGCGAGGTTCGGGTGTCCTTTCGTTCGATGGGACGTCTCGCCTCGACGGACTGGGTGCGGTGCCCGTCTCGGTCGTTCTCGGCGGAGGCCCCGTCTGTGTGGCTTGCTCCACCGCGCAAGTCACTCCGGCCTGAGTGGCGGCCTCGGATCGGGTTTCGGCGCGGGTTTGGGCCTGCGTGTCCCGAGTCGGTAGGCACTCCCGCACTACCGCTCCCTCCGTGGTGTAGATTGCCCTCTGGACCTCCGTCGCCACGTCCTCCAAATCGAGCCAGAACCCCTCGTCGTGGGTTTCAATAAACTCCACGACTTCGGGGTGGCGTCGCCAGAAGGCGCGCAGCAAGTTTCGTGCCGCGACACGACCCAATACCTTTCGCTGCATCTATGAATCGGTAACGGGAATATGATAGGGTTTTAGGTCCTGGATGTGTAACTTTCCCGCGGGTGACCCATCCAGCTGTACTAACTCATAGACGACCGGAGAATTCACCCGCGAAATTTTAAAAGATCCCTGAAACTTGTGTGCTAATTTTGCCGCTATGTTCTGAGCGGCTGACGATAATGTGTGCTGACGTTTCAACACCAGATCACCCACCTGAAAGGTACGATTGCGTCGTCGTAAATTGTAATGAGAGGCTTGTCTCTCGTATGCGCGGTCTAAATTTTCGGTAACCCACTCCCTTAAGGTCTGTAATTGTTTCATTCTCTCCGCCCATTTTTCGGGATCTCCGGTATCTATTTCGGTAGCCGGCTGGCTACGTCGATTTACTGAGTGTACTGGTTCTAATTCTCGCCCGAGGTTTAGGAAAGCGGGCGATGTTCCTAATGACGAGTGGCACGCGGTATTATAGGCGAAGCGGAACTCAGCAAGGTGTTCGTCCCAGGCCCTATGATCTTTGTCAATAAACGATATGATCATTGTTTTCAAAATTCGAGTTACTCGTTCGACGGGATTTGCTTGGGGGTGGTACGGCGGTACTGTCGTGTGAGTGATGTTATGTTCCTCGGTAAAAGTCTTGATTACTTTATTTAGAAATTCGGTACCATTATCGGTTAATAGAAACTTTGGAGCGCCCCACCGGGATATCACTAATTCTTTTAACGCCTCGCTAATTTTGCTACCCGTAGCGGATCTTAGAGCCTTACACTCCACCCACTTCGTAAAAAGGTCTTGGATCACTAAAATGTATTGGAATCCGGCTTTGCTACGCGGTAAGGGGCCTATAATGTCGGTAGCTATAACGGTCCATGGGCCATCCGCAATACGGCGTCCCATGAGACCTGCGGGACCTGTCTGTTCGACTTTGGTTCGTTGACAGAGGTCACACCTTCTAACGTATTCGGTAACATCACGGAACAGATTCGGCCAAAAGTATGAAACAGCGACGCGCTGATATGTTTTCTCGGTACCTAAATGACCTGCCTGTGGCATGTCGTGGGACTCTCTCAAAACTTCTTGACGGTATTCTCTCGGTATCACCACCTTCCAGCGATCTAGGTCTTCCACAATCTCGGAAATTACTTTCTTGGGTCTTAGGAAATACAATCGCCCATCCATGACCTTCCATTGCGTGAATTTATTCGGATTTGATACTACTTCCATAGATCTTTTGCGGTACCATTCGTCGGTAGTATTCTCAAAATCTACGGTATCTACAGCTGCAATTATATGAGCAGTATTAATCGCGACAATTGGCGTTTCTTCGGTATCGTCGTTCTCGAACATTCGCGAAAGAGCATCCGGTACATGATGTAGGGCACCCTTACGATGGACAATTTCATAATCATATTCTAGGAGTTCAAGTGCCCATCTCGCTAGTCTTCCCGTGGGGTTTTTTAAATTATGTAGCCAGCGTAAGCTACTGTGATCGGTAACTACTGTAAAGCGGTATCCCTCTAGATATGGTCTAAATTTCTGAATAGCCCATACGACCGCTAGACACTCCTGTTCGGTAACAGAGTATCTTTTCTCGGGATCTGCTAGCGCTCGACTCGCGAAAGCTATCACTCTTTCCTCTTTATCGATTGTTTGGGTCAGTACCGCGCCTAATCCTACGGAACTCGCGTCAGTTTGGAGAACAAACGGTAACTCAAAATCCGGACATGCTAATGTAGGTGCGGTAACTAAATGATCTCTAATCTGATCAAAGGCGCGATCTTGATCATCCCCCCATTCCCAGCGCTTGCCCTTCTTCAAAAGCCGTGTGAGCGGCTCACTTAATGTTGCGAATTGCGGGATAAATCTGCGGTACCAGGATGACATTCCCAAAAAACGTCGTAATTGCTTTAGGTTCCGGGGCGCGGGATATTCCAGGATTGGTCGCGTCTTTTCGGGGTCTACTGTTAACCCCTCCTGTTGTACTATAAAACCCAAGTATCGAACTTGCGACCGGCAGAATTCGCATTTATCGGGATTTACGGTAAGGCCAGCGGTAACTATTCTGTCGAGAACTTTCTTTAGCCAACTCATGTGCTCTTCAAAAGTTGGTGTGACGATCACGATATCGTCTAAATATGCGAACACATGTGGTTCCATCTCGGGACCTATCAATCTATCTAGTAATCTCTGGAAGGTAGCCGGTGCTCCGGTTAGACCGTACGGCATTCGGGTAAAATGAAACAGTCCCATCCCGGGGACGCTAAACGCGGTAATCTCCCGACTCTCTTTAGCTAACGGTACTTGAAAATAAGCCTGACTCAAATCGATCGTGGAAATATATCGGGCTGAGCGGAGTTTGTCGAGAATTCCGTTCATGTTCGATAACGGGTATGCGTCCTTTTTTGAAACGCTATTCACTTTTCGGAAGTCCAGGCAAAAGCGGTACTTGCCATTCGGCTTTTTGACCATCACGATAGGGTTCGACCACTCGCTAAAAGAGGGTTCTATTATCCCTGCCGCAAGCATTTTATCAGTTTCGGCCCGTATTGCCTCCTGTACTTTCGGGGAGACGAGATAGCACCGTTGCTTTATTGGGGGGCTCGAACCCACGTCTATCTTATGATCTGTTAATTCGGTAACTCCGGGGTTCGGTGAGGGTTCCGGTAGCGTTTGAAAAAAATTTTCGAGGGCTTGTTCCTGTTCGGGGTTCAATTGCGACAATCCGCAGCAGGAAGTTTCGCGGGAAGTCGTATCGGTAGCTAGACGGTATCGGACGTGTGGGTGTTGCGCGAAGTACCACTCCCCCGAAGCGAAATCCAACGCGATGCCGAATTTTACTAGGAAATCGATCCCGAGAATGCACGGTACTGCCAAATTTGGTAATAGGGCTACGGTAACATCCTGATATGCGTTCTCCAATTCAATCGGTATTCTCACTTCCTCTTTGATATCCGCCAATTGACCGTTCGCGGTACGTATTTGCACACCTCTGTTCTTGTCGGTAGGGAAGCCTACCTTTCGGATTATTTTTATTCCTTCGCGGCCTAACAACGTTCGATTCGACCCCGAGTCCACGAGAGCCGCGAGAGGGTAGCCGCGTATCTTAATTTTGAAGAATCTAAGAGGCGGTAGCGTGTCATATTCCAAAGTGACGTAAGAGTGTATTAAGGTATCTTTCACGGTAGTCGGTATGGGGTTGCGGGTCTCGTTTTCTGGGCTCGGAGTCGTAGGGACCCTCTCTACTGGCTCCGGTTGGCGTTTCCCGAACAGGTGGGACAAGTCGCCACGGTAAAATCATGTTTGCCACAGCGGTAACAATACTTCTTTCGTGGCTCGGTACATCCCCGCGCGCGGTGTCCAGTTTTCTCGCAATTCCAACATTTCACGTTCGCAGACGAATTGGCGGTAAGGTTTACGGTATCGCGCGGACTAGTATCGGAAGCGGTAGCTGCAGCGGTAACAGTAGCGGTATCGGTCTTGGCGTTATTCGCGGTTGCGTTCTTATTCTGTTTTCTCTTTTCTTTCTTATTAGCGGTAACGCTGGCAGTTGCCACGGTAACGGTACCCTTTTTTCCTTTTGGTGCGTGGTATGCTAAGTCGGGAAACATAGATTGTTCGGGCGGTAACGGAGGTCGGTAATTTGTCTCGGCTAGGTAGCTCCTCTCAACTCGCGTGGCTAGATATTCTAAGGTAGAGAAATCTGCGAATTCCTGCCTTCGGATCGTAATTTGTAGTCGTGGCAGCATATTTCGATGGGCGAAATTTAGCTGTTCGGCGAGAGGCCATGGAGGTGTCATCCGGTTAAGTAACGCGCGAAGACAGGTCAAGTAATCGACACCGGTTTCGTGTTCCCCTTGTGTTCGTTTAAAAATCTCATCGCGAAGCGCGTATTGATAATCGGGGTAATCTCCGAAACGCGCTCTCCATGCCGTCTCAAAGTCGTTCCAGCTCCGCCAGTTCTCGCTTTCTAAACGCACCCAATATAACGCCATATCCGATAAAAATAGCGATAGACACTTGAACAAGTCGGCATCCGAGATCGGTACTATCGAGCGAGCCTCCTTTATTCGGAGTAAAAAGGCTTCCGCGTCGCTACCCCTCTTTCCCGAGAAACTTAGATTCCATTTTCTCATGAGATTGTAAGCTTCCGCGGTTGACGCGCGTGAAGGTCGGGGATCCGTTCGCGAGGGCGGGTCCCGTCTATCCGGGTTCCAAGGGACACCTCCTTCCCTTGGTGGATTGAATACTCTCTCAAAGGGAGGATTTGTAATCTTTATCTCCTCATAGGAGCGGTGCAAGGGCATTGTCGTGTCTGTCGTAGCGCCCTCCTCTAGTGGAGTTTGCGTGTGCGGCGGACTGCGATCGATCGGCATTGTCTCTGGGTCCGCGGTACGGGCCTTAAGGCTCTCCTCCTCGTAACGAAGGAGTCGTGCACGTAAAACCGGTAGGATTCCCTGTACGCTTAGGTTACGATCCTCTAGGTGTTGTCGCGCTTCCTCCGAATTTAATTGTGAAATCCACTGATGGGGATCGCTATCTTTCCTCATGAAGAAGGGAGGGATCAAAAAAAAAATTTTTATATACGGTACGCGGAGAACGGATATTTCCCGGTGGATAACGGTATTCACAGAAAACGCGACGGTATTTGAAAACAAAACCAGAAGAAAAGAAAAAGAAAGAAAAAAAAATTTTAAAGATTGAGATATAAGGACAACAAACGGTTGAATAACGCGAACACAAGGGAAGAGACGGAAGAAAAGAAAAGAAAAAAGAAAACAAAGAAAAGTAATCACGCGCTCAGGTGAACTAGAATTATAAACACGACGGTATCATAAACCTCGGAATCGGAAGGCTCAAGAATATATAAACAGCGTGAACAATAATCGACTTTACCTTCCAAAATAACAAGTGGTTTGAATAGGTTAACACAGAAGAGAGAGAAAAAAAAAAGAAATACTTTATTATTAGGACGAGATCGGTATCAAAACACGCGGTTCAACGTGAAAACAACTTCGTCTATTTTGAAAAGGAATCAAAAGCGAAAATGACAAAAGGAAAACAAAAGAAAGACGTTGATATAATATAAATAGTAGCGAAAGTCAAAGCAGAGGTATGGCAACGTAAACGGAAACAATAAACGATAGAGCGGTAGTTCGAGAGAAAAAAAAATATAAATAAGGAACAGAAAACGAAAGAAAGAGAGAAAAGAAAAAAATATATACACTCGTATGATCAGATATAACGGAAAAGAACTATGAATATAACGGAAACATAAATTATTACGGTAAACGGTCGAATTTTTGATCTACTAGAGGTTGCAAGAATACGATCGGAGAATATAGCAAGAATATCGATAATTAATATTTCTTCCCAAAAAGAATTAAGATTCCACGGTAACGAGACAGGCAGGATCGAAATCGGTAACACTCTCTTGAGAGAGAAGCAAAAAAGAATGTCAGAAAAACGCGTTAAAGTTAGGCGGTCTGGCGTGCGTCAGCACAGCGCACGACAGATAAATGTATTGAGCAGCACACAAATTTCAGCGATTTTTATGCGATATACGGTAGAACTCGTGATAATAAGACGGACACTCTACTCACTGTTACGGTATTCCAATTCGAAAATTTTATTCGACGCACAAAACGAACACTATCACTTAGCTGCAAGAAACGGGTTAGAAAACACACAAAAATATAGACCATTCAAAAAAAAAAACAAATTAGCTTCACAAATTATACAAAAGTCACTCTCTCTCCAGATCTAATTTCGACGGGTATTATGAAAGACAAAAGAAAAGAGAACGAAACTCCCAAAAAGTTTCTTCCAAAAAAAAAAATTCTCAACGGCGGGGCCCCACGTTGGGCGCCAAATTTGCAACGTCTTAACCCGCCTCGGGACGCCGATCCCGAGGGTGGAAAGCGGCAAGCGGTATCTGAGTCTTGACGACTCGATTTAGGATAATTTTACGTTAATCGGTATCAGTGACGGTACGCAACGGTAGCTCGGTAAGACTGAAAAGATATCGTAATACGGTATTGGGCGCCAGGCGCGATTGTTCGCGCCGCGGTATCGGTAATACGGGAAAAACCAACGTTATTTCCGGCTACGCCCTGCTCAGTATATGGCAGAGGGGCGTGATTCAATTAATTGATCTGATTCTGGAGAGGAGATCTCATACACAGAAAATACACAAAATTAGTTAGTTAACAGAGATATATATTTAACAATGATTTATAACATGGGCAAATACAATCGAGAAATAATATTTTACATAAATGGATGTGGTAGATAAATTACAATATTAATATACTGTCGCGTCGGGTTCTTTTCTCCCGGGCGCGTTACAAGCGGTAGTTTCGATTTACTTATACGACGGTATTCTCGAAAATATACGTTAGTTAATAACGATATTCACCAAAGTAATGTTCGGTAATGCCCTGTGAATCGAGCCTAATCGTAAAGGCGATATTCGATCACCGGGAAGGTCGCGATACAAAGACGGTAGAATTCCTTCGCGCCACGCGGCGATCACGTGATCGAATGGAATGCGGCGCGAGCGCGGAACAATAGGAGTCGATGATAACGGGAGGCGATATAATTTCGGAAATATTCGAGACACGATAATTCTTCACTCTGACATTGACTTTACGGTCTCTTTCGGTATTACGGTAATAGTTTTCGATACGCTAATTGATAACTTACGATATAACGAATAGTCTTTATACAAGAGCTATCGGCCGATCGCGCGGTAATTTCGTGATTCTCTCTCGACTCTCGCGGAGTTCTCTTTGAGCCTACGGTAACGGTAACTCGCGGAGAGCGGGACTCTCTCTCGACTCTCGCAGAGTTCTCTGTGAGACTACGGTAACGGTAACTCGCGGAGAGCGACACCACGCAAATTCCGGTATCTCACGACGCGATATTATTGAATCAGACACACGGTAAATTTTCGGTACGAGAACGATGCCATAAGTTCGTTCTAATATTACGGTACGATAATTATCCCGATACACGGAACGATATTACACTTAACTACGACTGTCGGCGGCGGCCTCTCCGAGAGGGATACACTCGCGGTAATCTGGCGTGAGCCGATCTCGCGGTAACTACTTTCGGAGCTGTTGCTCCCAAAACGATATCGGTAAACTACGGTAAGTTACTTACAGTAACGGTAGACTCTCAGAATCACGACACGGTATCGACTCAACCAGACTACAACACTTAACGGCTACCTGAGTGGCGGCTTACAGTATTCTTCGCTTTCGGTAGTTGTCCTGGCAGACTCGATTCCGGTGTTCCTTCCGCGATCGTGGCTCACCGAACAGTGTCTCTCTCCGAGAGAGTCCTCAGGTCCCTCGATTCCCGCGCCGATCTTTCACGCATCCTGTCGATGTTCGCTGCTGTGGGGTGGCTTCGATCCGCCCATCGATTCTCCATCCCTCTCCTAGCTCGCTAGCGGTAACTCACGGGATCTTCTCCCGCACGTGCTGACATGCTGATTCTCGGGTTGCCGTGTAGCGCCCGTTGCGGTATTTCAGGAGTCGGATGTGGCAGGCTGGCCAGGCCGTACTTCCATCCTTCCCGATAATAATGGCGGTAATTGCGGGATCCTCCACTCATCCGGCAGTATGCGGGGGTGTGGAACTCCGGTCGCTCTTTCTCGATGCTGCTGTTTTCTAAAAAGATATGCAGTATACGCATACGGATGCACAGAGAAATACGGAACCGGCGCGGTTCGATACCTGACCTGAGTATCCTCGGAGAGTCTGGTCCGCGGCTTCCTCCGGTCCTCTTCGGTCGCCGTTATGCTCCGCGTCCTCGGTATCTTGCGGTACAAAAAATGTTGTCGACCACTCAGGCAGTCCTCCGCCTCGCGTTTATTACCGTAATTATTATTAAATTCGAGGTCGCTCCCTCTCAGTCACGAGAAGCAACCCCGGAATCGTTCCCCCCCCCGATCGGGCAGTAACCCTTGTGACGGCGCAAAAAGGCGTCACGTCACAGACTCTATAATTATAGACAAAGTGAAGTACTTTGGCACACCGGGATTATACGAATTGATCTTCAAGAGAATTCCTGATGGCGACATTTACACGGATGATGATATGTATAAATACAAGAGCATATTATTGGCGACGAATGCGCATAAACGCAACTATGATGCGCAAGGCCAATTACTAAGCAACAGGGGATACAAGTATAAGCACATAATCGCACCGTTGCTGCCGATCGCACCGAAAAAGAAAAAATCTGGAAGGGGAGTATCTATGCCTCGCACTATGACGCTATCCGACAATAAGATTGATTACGTGCACTGGGACGACCCCAACGAGCTAGTGGATCGGCTACGATTGCTGGACGCTTCGCACCAAGCTGGTCACAACGCTCACGACAACGAGATCCTGTCGATCATCGAGGAACTTCGCGAAGCCGGCATTATTATAAATTAAACGGTGTCTCGACACATTTAATCAGTCGACTGACGTCGCGTGACACTTCACGAAGCAGAGAAAAAATGTCTATCAACAAATTTAAATTGTTCGAGCGGAAAACTGATGCAACAAGCGATCATAGGGATAGATTTATGAGAAGTTATGTGCGTGAGAAAGCTCTGTGTCGCGTCGCTACAGATTATGACGCGAGATCGCGCAAGATTCGCCGTGTAGCGCAACCTGTGGCTGACACCGATGCCGTCAACAAACTGTATGTGGACCGGTGCATTAAAACGTTGATGAATCAACAGAAACAGTCAGATGAGAAGCTGACTGCGTTAGAGAAGGACGTGCGAGCAATACAGACTGTGATAAACGACCTTCAACGCGCGACTAATTCAGAAACGGCAATCAACCTCTAATGGGCTGCAGTGAACGGATCAGAAACATCCATCAAACAATTATCGAACAGCTAAGAAGGTTTATCGAATGGTTACAGACAACTGTTGAACGGCTACAAACAGGTTTCGAACGGTTACGAACACTTATCGACGTGCTACCACACTACAATGAGCGGCAGTGAACGACCCGGAAGCAGCAGTGAACGACCCGGCATTGAACGACCCGGAAACGGTGGTGAACGGTCTAGCTACGAACGAGGCTACAAACACCTCAAGGACGGCTGCGAACAAGGCTACGAACATGTCCTTAAAGGCTACATATAAGGCTACAAACAACTCAAGAACGGCTACGAACGGTCAAGGGACGTCTGCGAACGAGGCTACGAACGGGCCAGAAGCGGCTACGAACTGGTCAGAGACGACTGTCAACAAGGCTACGAACGGGTCAAGACCGATTTTCGAATAGGTCAAAGACGGCAGTGAACAACGCAAAACGGATCACGAACGGGTAAAAACGGGTCACGAACGGGTAAAAAACGGGTAATAACGGGTCAAGAACGGGTCACGAACTGGTCAAGAACGGCTATCTAACGCATGCGGAAGATAAAGAACGGGTAAAAACGGATAAAAACGGATAAATAACGGGTCACGAACGGATAAAAACGAGTCAAGAACGGAACAAGAACGAGTTAGAAACCAAAATGAACAATAAAACGAACAACAAACGGCCATCGGGAAAAACCGATGAAACGAATAATCAACATAGTTTGGAGAGACGACAGTTAGTGAACGAACTGCACGCGCCGGCGAGAAGAAATTTTCCCCGAAGACATGTCATAGTGCGGGGATACGATGATCTGTGGCAAGCCGACATTGTCGAGATGCGTCCGTACTCCCGTTTCAACAAAGGTTTCCACTACATACTCACTGTTATCGATGTGTTGAGCAAGTATGCGTGGGCCATACCACTCAAGGGTAAAGGAGGAAGCGAGACAGCTGACGCACTCGCTGAGATAATTCGAGATAGCAAGAGATGCCCGAAAAACATACAAACTGATATGGGGAAGGAATTTTATAATGCCCACGTGCAACGGCTTATACGGAAACATGACATTAATCACTATTCTACATATTCGGTATTGAAGGCGTCGGTCGTCGAGCGATTCAATCGCACGCTAAAGAACGATATGTGGAAGATGTTTACGTTGAATGGCACTTACAAGTGGATCGACATGCTACCGCACCTCGTATCGGATTACAACGTGCGCAAGCATCGAACGATCGGTATGCGACCCGTTGACGTTACCCCCGCGATCGCTGAAAGACTCTTGACTACTGTGTATAACCGCGTAAATATCGCGGGTCTGGCAAAATTCAAAGTAGGTGACCCGGTACGTGTTAGTAAGTATAAACAACTTTTCGAGAAGGGTTACACGTCAAATTGGACAACCGAGGTGTTTACGATAGTTAAAGTGCAGCGTACTAATCCCGTAAGCTATCTACTCGAGGACTATCGCAAGACATCTATCGCTGGAGCGTTTTATGAGCACGAGTTGCATCGCGCAAATTATCCGGATGTGTACCTCGTGGAGAAAGTACTGCGCAGGAGAGGTGACGAGGTTTACGTGAAATGGTTGGGATTTGACAATTCGCATAACTCTTGGATACATAAGGACAATGTTATTTGATTCAACAATTTTTTTATTTTCATAAATAATATATAATGTGTACAACATATATAATATTTGAAATATACGATATGTATAACAAAAATATATACTCTTTATTACTACATCCTTTCCTTACACTATTTATATAAATGTGAAATATAAATATAATTATGACATACATATGTTATATATAATATAGTTTATTTACAACGGTATCTTATAATGTCCCCATGGTAAGGTGTCAGTGGTTTCAGGAACGATATACCGCTTGTCGTCATATGGACTTAGAGCAATTTTTTGCTCGCGAATGGTATACACTTCATGTAATTTAGATCTTATGCATGACTGTTGGCGTGTCATTTCAATCTCTTCATTCAAACACCTCGTGTAATCGTCGAACGTTATCGTTCTTGCGACAACGTTACTCTTGACGCCTTTGACCTTTTTTGTGTCCTTTTTACCATCCACTCGCAACGCGTACATTTTTGCTCTAAGCCCAACAAATTCAATCATTATTGTACCATTGTTTTCATCTTTCATTAGACCCGGTACCTTTTTATTCACAAGCGGTATACCGTACGCATTGTCTGCTGGATAATCGCTCGTATCAAATCTGTCGACGTTGCGCTTTATATTCTCATACAAATCTTCACACTCGATGTGATAAATAAGACTGTCTGTGTCGGTGTACATTACTCTACATTTATCACGATACATTGGTGACATGTATTCGTGATGAAACTCGTATAAACATGTTTTAGAAATGTCGAGTATACACATACCGACATAGATTGGTTTGTATAATTTCACTTCAAGTTTGTGCAATTCTACTGCGATAAGATTTTCCGAAAATATGCTTCTACTATGAAAATTTGGTTTCGCGATCATTGCCTCTGCACCGTACCTTTCACCCCAATATGTTAAGAGCTTTACATCGACATGATTTCGAACGTTTGCCATAGTTTTACCGAATACGGCGTTGTTCATCAATTTGTACAAATTTTTTTCAAAATCATTTTTTGCGAGTGTTCTAAATTGTGTATTAAGTTCGATATAATTACGAAGCCACGGAGATTGCGTAAATTGTAATATACGATGTATTTTTGTAACGCAAAGACCGTGTTGCATACATTGCTGCAGGTTGCGGTAGTGTATCACGTAACGCTTCTTATCATATAAGGTTGCTAGAAGCTTGTCCTGTCGTTTACCGGGTGGTTTGTCATGTGTCGGACAAAACGGTAGGTCAGCGTGCATATCGTGCAGATGCTGTGGATATTCCAAATCTACTTCGAGAATGTAGCCTGTAGGTGAATCTAGCGCGATGGATGATACGTTAAAATCGGATACATCGTCGACCCATCGAAAATCGGCATAAGGCAATGGTTGACACATTGCCCATCCGTACAAATTATTTACATCAAAATACATGAGATACGATGATGGTTTCGATGGATCGTACGATTGCATGTACTTGTTATTAGCATGTGCATATCTGTTGGAGCATTGGCTTAGTCCACCGCGTATACCACGTTCGATAAACATTACCATGTCGATATCAGTAAGCAATTCGAACGTAATATTTGTATGCTTCAACATAGCATCCCACGTGTATCCGGGGAGAGTATAGTAATACGCGGGGTCGAGTCCATAACTTTTAATGCAGCTATCGCGGAAATTTTCAAAAATGTCTGCTAATAACAAGACATCAGTTTTTAAATACAAGTCGCTATATTCACCCAACGTTCGAATGGAGAACTGCTTCCATACATTCTCGGCATGTGCATAATCGCTCTCGGATACTGTGTCACCGGTCAATGAACTGTAAAATGATTCGCGCGGTGGTAAACATGTATCTTGAAGTCTTTCGAAACAGTCTATATATTCGTACGGAAATACACCCTTCCGTGTTAATAAATTGAAATTTTCAGTTGATAAATTTTGAAATTTCGATTTTAAAATTAAGAGTTTATCTTTATTCAAAAATGAAGCCAATTTGTCGAGACTGTTGTAAGAAATTTATATGAATCGATAAAACGCAAGTTAATATTTCTGCAATTGATATGTCTGGAATTATAAGCTGTAAGTTTAACATTTTTTGTGAATGAAATATACTTTTCTTTGGTTATCGGAAGTACATTGATTCTCCCTTTGAACGCTGTAGCTATTTCTTTAATTATAAAATGTGCGTCGTAACCGGATAAATTGTGAAATACTATTGGAATGACATAAGATTCTTTGTAATTTAGATTACACCTAGAATGCGCGGGGCCTCTGTACCGCCCGGTGAGGTGGCAGTGATCGCGTACGCGTTTATGATCTTGCGTGAATGGTTTTTCACATATATGACAATGCGTTGCGCTATGAAATTTTTCAGACTCATCTGATGTCAAATTTATCATGGGGACATTAGTTGATAAAATAATGTTTACATCTTGTGCTAAATTTTTAAGTTCTTTGGTGAACCATGATACGCAATCTACACCACGACGAGAATGATACACGGATAATGAATTATTGTATGAGCAATGTACATAATAAGCTATGCTAAATACTTTGTGATGTTGATATAAATTTTTCTCCTTATCTGTCTTCGCTAAGATGCATTCCAAGTCGGCATACACCACGAATGGAAGCCGCTCTTTGTTGTAGTAGTTTTCGAATGTTAGCCACTTGTCATCTCTCGGTAACAAGATAGCGCAGTCATTCATCTCCCGACAGTCTACCATGTGTGACTGTAACTTGTCGTCTGAATGGAAGTAGTGTAAACATCTAAAAAAAAAAAATAAAATAATGAATTTCATCTTTTAAAGAAAGTTTTTAAAATTTATATATTACGTTCTTATTAAAATATACGTACCGATCACAGATATATTTCATGTGTTCTTTTTTGCTCAATTGTGATGATACAAGCCGGGATAGATTCTTGATCCATGTGAAATGTCCAACGCTGTTGTTATGTGGATCTTCCACATACAGCAAGTTGACATGTTTGTCTTTCTTCAGTTCACTGAGACGTATCGGGGCAATGCCCACGTTCCCTTCACTGCGTAGTATCAATGTGTATACATTGATTGAAATGTCGTTCGCATGTTCAAACCTTTTAATTTGATTCACAGTCACTGGAAACTCAATGTCTTGGAGATTCAGCACTTTTGTATAATGCGGATACGAAGATTCCCGTTCCATGTGTCTTTCAGCAGGATATAGAGCAGCAACCACTGACCAAGCAAAACATGCATTGTCCGCTGATCGCACGTTCACCACCGCTCTTTTGATTATTATTTCTCGCGGTAATTTGATATGGCATCCCGCGTGCATTGGATTATACTTATTTATATTGACTATCAAATCGATTATTCGCAACAATGCCCAACCACTATCGCGTTCCTGGAACTCTTCAAGCGATGCTAGCGTGGGCTCGATAACGCGGCGCTCGTACCATTCGCGTATATCAGACGTGCGAAAGAGTTCATAGTTTCTCGTATTGATACTTTTATTGGCTTGTTTATCACCCGATATAAACTCACCGTTGAATACAGTGTTCACTTTCACACTAGTGTGTTTTTGCAACACTTTCTGCACGTTCTCGATCACAATGTCTTTGGCGTTTTCCAAAAATTGAAGCGGTTCGATATAGTCTGCATTAATTACCGCACCGGTCAGTATACGGTTTTCGAACGCCGTATCGATCTCGCGCCAAACTAGTCTTTGCGCGTTATTGTCACCGCCACTGTATTCACCACCACTTGGTATAAATTGTCTCTGCAAGCGTATCTTAACACCCTCGAGTCGTGCGATTCTGGCCACCACAGATTGTCTATTTCCAATCGAAATTCGCGGACGCTTGACACGACTGCGTTCTTCGAGCTGTGTGATAAATTCCTCACACTGTTGCAACCATCCAAAATACTCCCCCAATGTAGCGACTTGGTGGGACATCTCCAACAGGTCGCGTTCAGTCTGCTCTGTTTTCCATATTGTACACTTTTTTAAATAAGTCTTCTACTTGCAATACTTTTTATCGATCGACCAGTCTATGCGCTCTCAAATCACGTACTATGGTTTGACACGGCGGCAGTCCTCATTATATATTTCGTCCAATCCTTTGTTCCTGTTCAACGTATGATGAAATTTTCTCCAACACGTTGATAAGCGCGACCAATCCAAGATCCCTCGGATAATTCTTCGAACTAGCTACCGCAGTATTCGCTATCTGTTTACAAATTCCAGCGGCCGAATATCGGCGCTCACTTTTGTTTATAAAAACATGTCCTGACGCGAAAAAGTGCGATTACTCATGACCGCCAAAGAAAAGGTAATCTTAGCAGCCCTAAGATAACAGATATCGTAGTATTAGATATCTGTTTATACATTCCAGCAGCCGGATATCGGCGCTCGTAATTCCGCGTATTGGGGGTGGTACCGCCAAAGCGACCTGCAGTATGCTGTTTTGTTTATACAAACGTGTCACGACACGTTCGTCGATAAGCGCAGATAAATCATTACATGTTTATCAATTCGCGCTGTCGGCGCTCCTTGTAACATAATACATTGTTTTGTTTATATCGTTTATAAATTCTAGCTTCCGAGTTTCGGCGCTGGTATCTCTTCCTAGAAGAGACAATAAAGACTCGCCGCTTATGGGGGAGGTACCGCGGGGTGACCGCATAATGCAATACGCACTTATCTTGAAACTTGATATGTTTATAAACATATCTTGGAATTTGAACTGATAAGATAAGCTTATCTTGAAACTTGATATGTTTATAAACATATCTTGAAACTTGAGCTGATAAGATAAGCAATTCTTGGAATTTGATCTGATAAGATAAGATTTTCTCGGAATTTGAACTGATAAGCTCCCCCTCCCCGCGTGACGTCATCCCCCTCGCCACCGATTACCCCCCCGCCCCGCACCCCCCCTCGGAGGACCCGGGTTAGAACTGGCCCTTTACATCTACTTACGTCGCAGTTGTTTACCGGCTGCCAATTCAGGATTCACTCTGTTTGCTATTTCTTCACCATTATCACCATTTTGCTGATTAAACATATCATCTTGCCATTCATCATCATATTGTGGAAATGGAATATTGTTTTTTATACATATATTATGCAAAACAACACAGGCATTTATAATTTTACATGCTATTTGTGGTGTATAATGTAAAACTCTGTGTTTCAATAAGCATCGAAACCGCATCTTTAGTAAACCATTGCAGCGTTCTATTAAAGCTCGACAAGACATTTGTCTCCTGTTGTATCTTTCTTCTGCGCTATTTTCTTCTGCATTAGCGATTGGAGTTAACAACCAAGGTCGTAATGGATAACCTGAGTCACCTAAAACATAAAAAACGTGTATATGTGTATATGTATGTACGTACGTGTACACACACACACACACACACATTAATGTACTTACTTAGAAGAAAAAATGTCTTATCTGGCCATACTCTATGGATTGTTTCCATTCCTATCTTTAAGTTTGAATTATTCCATATATAACTATCATGTGTGCTTCCAGGATATCTAGCATTTACATTCAATATCAATAAACGCCAATCACATACCTGAATTGAAAAATTGTACATAATATATTAATAAACTAATAATGTGATAATAATTCAATATTTTAAAAAATTAAAAGGACACAGTAGTAAGTGCTACAACTTACAATGTAACTATTACATCAATTGTCACTATATTAACAAAATCATGTAAAATTTAGCTTTACTTTTTAATGCTAACTATACAAGAGTTTAAGAATGGAGAATTGAAATTTGTTTTGTTATAGAGAACTATTATATACTTACTAATTGTACATTTATCGAATGATATCCTTTTCTGTTAACATATAAATGTTCAGGATTTTCAACATTATGAACCTGTGGTGGAAAAATAGCTACATGAGTGCAATCTATGCAGCCTATTACTCCAGGAAATCTATGATTATCATAAAATCTGGAAATATATCAATAATGCCATAGTAATTTCGATTAATAATACAGATTAAATATTATGATAGAAATTAAATTCACTAACTGTTGTCTTAAATGCTTTAATTCATTTAAAGTTCTGGGAAATTTTATCCATTGGTTCATTATATTTGCCTCGTTTAATGCATTCACAACTTCATTGATACATCTAGATACAGATGGTTGACTTATAGCAAGATATAAATTCTGTCCTACACTTGTTTGATAGCTACCATGTGCAAAAAAATGTAATGCTGTCAATACCTAAAGCAAAATGAACAACGTAAATAATATACATGTGTTAATAACATTATTATATAATTTATTACATATCAATATATAAATACATAAGTTCTGTATTATTTTTATGTATATTAATTCAGACAGCACCATGTCCAAAATTGGAGCATCTTTAAAAAAACTTATATGATATTCAAAAGATGTTTTTAAAAGAGAGAGATGTGTCTTTTGGATATCATATCATAAGACTTCTTAAAGATGTAAAGATTTTTTAAAGATGCTCCAATTTTGTCTTATGCTTCAAATTTGTCTTATGCTCCGATTTTGAATATGTTTCAATTTTGTGTGGTGCTATTTGGGATTTATAATTTCCATGTTTTTACTTACTTTTATTTTAGTATCCAACATAGATTTTCGCTGCTTCTGTTTCATATATGGTGCTATATCTCTTGTTAAATCACGCACTAACGGTTTTGTTAAACGAAATAATTTAACAAATTTTTTATTGCTTATATTGAATGCGTCAGCTGCTACATGTCTTATACGATTTCTCCGTACGACAGCATGTGCAACTTCGGCCTCCTGTGCAACCACAATATTATTAATAATATTCATTTTTATTCATAAAATTATTTGTTTCACATTACACTGACAAGAATAGGCATTCGCAAATCAGAATGCGAATACATTAAACCACTCGTAGCATTGCGTACGAAAATTTGCGTATACGTTTCAATGCGTGTACTTATGTGATGCTCGAGAATAGGTTTTCAAATATAAGCGCTCGTAACTCTAAGTTTGCGCATACGTTTCTCTTACGAGTGAATTAGAGAATCGGGGCCCTGACCTGTATGTAAGACCGTGCTCGCGCGTGTAACGCTCCAGAACTAACTAGCGGTTAAATTATAGAACAGACCTGCGCGAGGACTCTAATCTTTTGCGAATTTAGGATTTAAGTAATATTAAATATTTCGATATAGAATTAAGGAGATATGCGTTATGCCTTTATGAAATCATGAAAAATAATAACTTGTTGAAGCAATTCTTTTTATAAAATAAATAACTAAACAAGTAACGTAGTTGTATTATCAAGAACAAGTTATTATGAAAATGATTCCATGAATGAAAATATAATAATAAATTAATCTAAACCAATGTTTTAATATCTATAATAATCTATAGTTATTAGGAAACTATGAACTATCAACCGAGCTAACATAAAATTGCAACTATTCCTTTAACAAATATATATAAGTATATATATATATATATATTTTAAATTATGAAGTTATAACGATTTATTGGAAATAACCATCTCATAAACAATTAAAATAACTAAGAATAAATTTTGAAATCTATTTTTATATTAAAACTTTTCAATTAAGCAATTAACTAATAGTTTCGATAAACTACAGTTACGACTTCATAAATAATCAGTTACTTATATAAAACGTTCTATTCTAGCTTGACAACTCATTTAAATATTACGCGCTAGTATATTTATTAGGGATGTGCCGGATATCCGGCAAGTATCCGGTATCCGGTTATTTTATTACCACCCGGCCGGATAGCCGGATATCATTAGTATCCGGCAATATATCCGGCCGAAGTTTTATATTGAAAGTTTGAAAGTTCGCGCCATTGATGCAGGATTCGAGATCCAGAATCCTCTAGGAACAAATAAACTCATCATTTTTTATTAGGTCTCTCTAATGCAGTAATGCCAGAATTGAGACTCAAGCAACACGCAACCGGAGTGCAGGGGATAACATACACAAGCGAAACCGCATACATGTGAGCTCGGCACCAATCGGCGCTTCAGCTGTCGTCACACGTACGCGGTTCGCTTGTATATGTTATCTCATCCACTCCGGTTACATGTTGCTCGCGTCTCAATTCTGGCATCACTGCTCTAATGTACACTGCGCGTCAACGATCGTACGATCTTTCCGAAGGTTTATATTGATAGTGAAGTGATTAGTGAAAATTATCGGTACATTTCACACACCCAAAACTCAAAATTAAGAAGAGAAATATAAACTCTGCTGTAAGCTACGTGGTGTGAATCTGTGAATGCCCTGAAAAGACATTGATGGCCGATTATAAATTAAATTATAAGAATTATAGACAATGGCACAAGAAAAATCCAACGTATGGAATTTTTTAAAAATATGTAGTGAGGATGAAAAAAAAGCTGAATGTTCTCTTTGCGAATCTACGTCACAAAAGCAAATTATATAGAGGAAAAACGCCTAAATTATTCTCTACAAAACCTTTATGGAATCACTTGAAAAGTAAACATCCGTTGGCAAAAATCTTGGATAGAGAAATAAATGCCAATAAGGATGAAGATGATCCATCGACTTCTGGATCTTCTACAACAATAACTTCAAAATCAGAACCTCATCAGACACAGCCTACTTTACAGTCTGTCATTAAGAAAAAAGAAATGTGGTCTTTGGATGATCCAAGATCAATGAACATAACAAAAAAGATATGTATGTTTTATTTTTATATTTATTTTAGAGAATCACTATGTATTTCATTATAAATAAATATTTATGCTAATTCGTAGTAACGTCAAGTTAAAGCATAAGCATCGTAAGCATTGTTAAATCAAAGTTATCTTTAGTATTCTTCTTGAGAAACAAAGGTTTGTATTATTATTAATTATTATAATGAAGCGAACATGCGAACACATGCGTTCGTTTAATGAAAAGAATCGTTATTGATACTTTGCTTTGATTGTGACTTAACAATGCCTTTACTTGCAGTACAAATCCGTCTTACATTTTTCTCAACTGTTTATTTTTGTTATATTTTAGGTGAAATGATGGCCCTTGATGCTGAAGCATTCGCACTAGTTGAGCGAAAAGGCTTTGAAAGGTTAATGAAGTGTTTGGCACCGCAATATCCCCTACCTTGCAGAACATATATTTTTCTGAAAAAATTATGCCACAGCTGTATGAAAATTTGAAAACACGTATTCGTGAAAAATTAACTACTGCAACAAATATATCGTTCTCCACCGATCTGAACTTGTTCGGCAAACAACGAGGCATTCATAAGTCTGACAGCTCATTTCATACGAAGTGATGATATGCGGAGAGAAACATATGTTCTCAGCGCAAAACTTTCCTGGTAGCCATACTGCCGTCAATATCGGCCAGATATTAAATGATGTAATGGAAGAATGGCACATAAGTTCTAGTCAAATTCACCTGATTTTAAGGGATAATGCCTCAAATATGATTGTCGAAACTGGTATGTACTTTTAAAGTTTTAAATAAGTTTACATTGAAGAATGTATTTCTTTTAAGCAACTGATATACCCTTGATATGAAATTGTCGATATTACATAAATCATGTCATATAT
This sequence comes from Lasius platythorax, assembly GCA_963971435.1. NCBI lineage: Eukaryota > Metazoa > Arthropoda > Insecta > Hymenoptera > Formicidae > Lasius > Lasius platythorax. The sequence continues at coordinate 3,579,718 of OZ020539.1, forward strand.
CTTACAGGTATGTTAGGAGAGAATGTAGGATGTTTTATTCACACTTTACAACTCGTGATCCACGATTGCATTTTTAAAAATCGAAATTTCGTTGAAATTTTGGGAAAATGTCGGAAAGTTGTTGGACATTTTAGCCATTCACTCGCTTGCTCGAAACTCAGTAGCATCCAGGAAAATTTGAAATTGCCAATTCATAAATTAATCCAGGATGTTACAACACGATGGAACTCCACATATTACATGTTGTCAAGGCTTCATGAACAACGACAAGCAGTAACTGCATATGCTGCGGAAAGAGATATACCAACCCTTACAGCTATGCAATGGGGTATGGTAGAAAACATTATACGTGTTCTCCAACCATTTGAGGAAATGACTAAAATAGCAAGTTCTGATTGCGAGACAATTGGATACGTTATTCCGGCAGTTGTTACTCTACATTCGTATCTTTCAAAACGACAAAAGGATGCTGGAGTAGTGATGTTGAAGGAAGAACTCAAGAAAGCGATGGAAGAACGATTTTTTGATTCTTTAGGTGTTGTTGTAATGTTCATTACTTAAATAAATTTACAATGTTATTTTTTTCTTTAAAATAAACGATTTCATTTTTTATTGTTATGCAGGATTCAATATGAAGGATCGAAAATGTTTTGTACTGGCCACCGTATTAGATCCAAGATTAAAAACTAAGTTTTTGTCAGACGAAAATAAAGCCAAACAGTGGATCATTGATGAATTGCTTGAAACGAATAATAGAGCCACCGAAGATTATGAAAACAATACACACAGTCATAATGTCAGCCTTCTTGAAAAACAAGATATTATCAGTGAAACACATGACGACATCTGGAAGTGCTTCGATGACATAGTAAACAATTCAAAATCAGACATAATAGCAGTTTTGAGGATTCATCAAGCAAGACATTGTTTAAAAGACAACCGAGTGATAGAAGTAAAAAGAAAACTGCAGTTTACAATGCCGAGTTAACGAAATACCTGACGGTATCTCTGACACCGAGAAATGAGGATCCCTTAACATGATGGAAAACTCATGTTTTAGAATATCCTAACCTCAAAATTTTGGTTTTGAAATACTTGAGTGCTCCACCTTCTTCCGTGCATTCAGAAAGACTTTTCAGCGCAGAAAAATTGGTTTATTCCGATAACCGAAATAGATTGTCACCGCAAAACGCTGACATGTTATTGTTTATCATGAAAAATTTGCTAATATTAAACTATGATTACTGAGTAATGTTGCAACTAGTATAGGAAAAATACTATAAATCAGACAATAAATAAATCTGCTTACTTTTTCTAATTTTTGTTTTGTCACTCAGCGATGCGAATCTTTCAATAGTAACATTTATAATTCTCATCCAGCAATGTGGAATATTCAACTTTAACATTAATAACACAGGCACACAAAAAAACAAAAGTTGTATGTCCGAGAGACTAGACCCCCCTAACCTCTTGTTTTTTGGTGCTCTGAATCCGAATCCGAGGTCCGTTTAACTCCATCAGGTCCCAGTTTTTTATAACCTCATAAAATATGAAAATTTGGGGTAAATTCGACTTTGTACGGAGAAATCGTTCAACTCTTGGCTGGAATTTAATGAAAACGTTAACCGGTGATATATGTCAATGTGCTGAATCTATCACACCTACCTATACTATGAGATACCTTGCATACCTTCTTGAAATATGAGATCACAGCAAGAATGAAACTATATTTACCGTGAGTAGCGCACTCTTTTGCTTTTAAACGTTCTGTGCAAAGGCATTCGTTTTTTTCGCTTTCTCCCTCTTCGTGGTATATCTCTTTTCCAGTGTCCAATAGTAGTCAGCCATCATATTTTCATTCCACCTCCCTTGATATCGGCGTTCCATTTTTTTGATATCTTGATGGAATCGTTCTCCTTGCTCTTCGCTATAATCACCGAGATTTTTTGGGTACCAATCGAGGTGCGAATCCAAGAAATGTATTTTAAAATTCATCAGACATCCCAATTCCTTGAAGTTTTCAGTCATTTTACAGTCTTAGTCTGTGAAAGTGCCCTATGCCACTTTTCAGATACCATTCATTGTTGTAATGAAGCAGCCATCTTTCTACAATATATAAATCCGACGTCAGGAACATTATATTACAAAAGTTTCCTCATTTTCATTTTCGTTTTGGATGCGATGAATCCAAAATGGACCCTCGATTGGCTTCATGACGTAAAAAACACAATGGTTTCTGTGTTTATGACTCATTTCTCCGATCTACAAAAGAACTTGGATACTTCTTGCGTCCATTACGCGATGAAGTCGTGTTTGGATAGAAACTACTCCTGAATCTGCTGGCATGATAGACAGACGGGCGATGACAACTGCCCCGAAAGGGGATGTGTAGAATGATTCGCTTTGCGGTCCATCATGTTAACGAAGCCAGCGAAGACGCGCTGCCCTGCAAGGGACGTTAGGGTGCGAGGATGAAGCCGTAGTGTGTCCGACGATGAGTTGACATTGTCCTCATCAAAGTCGGAAAGCCATGATACTTAGGCCTGGGGAGGTATTAGGGTTATCACCCCTAGGACGGTGGACTCACCTGCGATCGGGACAGGATCCCTAACGTGCTGGTTTTCAATTATACCATGAATTCTAAAAAATCAATTAATCGAAATCGCAATTCTCGTCCAAAGCAATTAGTTGAAGCCGCATCTTCTACACATGATTGTAATGGAAAGGCCAACCAATTTTGCTATATTTGTGGTAAATTTGAAATTTCTAAAAACCGACAAGCAATCACGAAGAGAATTAAAAACATTTATAAAAATTGCTTCGGTTGCAAAGTCAGCAATCAAGAAACGAATTGGGTACCGCACTCAATATGCAGTCCTTGTAATATAATACTGTCTCGTTGGGAAAAAAATTAGGACCAGAAATATTTAAGGTTTAAAGTACCTATGATATGGAGAATACCACTACGTCAGGACCAGTGCTATTTTTGTATGACCAACGTGACCGGGTTCAATAAAAACAATAAATCGAAGATCACTTACGCGGATGTTGAGACAGTAACCAAGCCTGTAATTGCCAATGAAGATCCGGTGTCAAAAATAGAAGACTTAGATACAGCGACCATGCGTTCTTTCAGAAGCCTCAGTATTGATAAATCCAATGATACCGAAAGCGCAAGTGATGACGGTAGCGAGAGTGAACAAAGTGATAAAGACTTTAAACTACGTAATAGAAAAGAGATGCCACAAATATTCACGCAACAAGAACTTAACGATCTTATACGAGACTTGGGATTGCCGAAAGATGGGGCAGAATATTTGGCTACAACATTAAAGAGGAAGAATTTATTGTCAAAAGGAGCAACAGCTTACTTTTATCGAGATCGAGAGAAGGATTTCCGGCAGTATTTCTCTCATGATAAAAAATGTTCATTAGTATTCTGTTCCGATGTCAATGGATTGATGAATGCCTTGAAACCGGGTTGTTATAGAGACGAGGAGTGGAGACTATTCATCGACTCTTCTGTGCGTAGTTTGAAAGCTGTTCTGCTCCATAATACAAATAAATATGCGAGTGTTCCAATCGCGCATTCAGTAACCATGAAAGAAGAATATACAAATATCAAGATGGTCCTGAAGAAAATAAAATATGACGAGCATAAATGGCAAATTTGCGGCGATCTAAAAATCACATCCATGATTCTAGGCCAACAATCTGGCTTTACTAAATATCCCTGCTTTGTATGTCTGTGGGATAGCAGAGATCGGAAGAACCACTACCGAAAAAAAGTGTGGCCAGAAAGGAACACAATGAAACCGGGATCCATAAACATCATCAAGGAGTCATTGATTAACAAATCAAAAGTCTTACTTCCGCCTCTCCATATAAAACTTGGTTTAATAAAGCAGTATGTAAAGGCTTTAAATCAGGAAGGTGATTGTTTTCGTTACATAGAACAAAAGTTTCCTAACATCTCTGACGCTAAATTAAAGGAGGGAATATTCAACGGCCCTCAGATTCGTACAGTGCTGAAAGATGTGATCTTTGTTACAAAAATAAATGATGTCGAAAAAGAAGCATGGCTCAGTTTCAAAAACGTTGTCGGAAATTTTTTAGGAAACCACAGAAGTCCAGATTATAAGGAAGTGGTGGGAAAAATGATTGAAAACTTCAAGGAATTGGGATGTATGATGAGTTTAAAAATACATTTCTTGGATTCGCACCTCGATTGGTTCCCACAAAATCTCGGTGATTATAGCGAAGAGCAAGGAGAACGATTCCATCAAGATATCAGAGAAATGGAACGCCGATATCAAGGGAGGTGGAATGAAAATATGATGGCTGACTACTGCTGGACACTGAAAAGAGATATACCACGAATAGGGAAAAAGCGAAAAAAACGAATGCCTTTGCACAGAACGTTTGAAAGCAAAAGAGTGCGCTACTCACGGTAAATACAGTTTCATTCTTGCTGTGGTCTCATATTTCAAGAAGGTATGCAAGGTATCTCATAGTATAGGTAGGTGTGATGGATTCAGCACATTGACATATATCACCGGTTAACGTTTTCATTAAATTCCAGCCAAGAGTTGAACGATTTCTCCATACAAAGTCAAATTTACCCCAAATTTTCATATTTTTTGAGGTTATAAAAAAACTAGGACCTGATGGAGTTAAACGGACCTCGGATTCGGATTCAGAGCACCAAAAAACAAGGGGTTAGGGGGGTCTAGTCTCTCGGACATACAACTTTTGTTTTTTTGTGTGCCTGTGTAATTGTTCCCTTCACTTAATACTGACTTTTGTTACTATTTATCAGTTGCTCCAAAACTCTAAAAATTGTACAAGATTTTTCTACGCCGCTTTATGGATTTTATTACAGTTTTATTAATAATAAAAAATAAAATTATTCTGATAAGGATCCTGATTAAGGACGAAACGTAATTTCGTCTACAAGTTTCTTTCGATCCAACACCATTTTCGAGAGATTAGCTGCCACAACATTCGACACCATCTTCCAAACTTCCAAAAATTATAATCACTTATGTAATATATTTTTTTAGAAATTAGTACCAGATATCCGGCAAATATCCGGTATCCGACCGGAAAAATTAAGATCCCGGATATCCGGTATCCGGTTTCATGTTATTACCGGATATCCGATATCCGGTATCCGGCAATTTCACTATCCGGCACATCCCTAATATATTTATTTAAGACACCGAAACGCTTCGCTCGTGGAATCAAAATTCAACCGTAACAAATTGCAAATAACTTCGTATACGTTACCGACTCTATAACGATGACAAATATTGACATTTAACTCTTTTTAGATTTTCCACTCAACGACCTAACTAACGATGTATTATTCGATTCCACGAACGAAATTGTCGGCTACATTAATTTAATTCTATTGTAACGTCTTGTCGCCCACGCGCCGACCACCGTCTTATCAAGCGACGCGGTAGCGTCGCGACGCCAAGTATATAAAAATTTCTTTCTAGCTTTTCGAAGTTGCCTATATACAGGGGCTGCGGCGCTACCAAGTAGCTTATCCGGAATTTTACCTCAAGTTAAACTTTCGATTAAGATATTTCTTGAACTAAAGCTGTAATAAAAAATCTAACTGCACTTTTATCATATAATGTGGATACAAGCTTTCGATTGCGACCAGTTTCAATAAGATTGATGCAGTCAATCCTGAGAAATGATTTTATTCATATATCAGAATGTCAGAATGTGACTTTTCGTTCTTCAGTTCCAGATTCAGACTCACGTACGTATGCTCGCACGCACACATGCAAAACGATTTTGTCCCTCAAGGCGCGTTTGCAGCGCTCATGTACGATTTTATTCGCTTGAGTGTGCAAATACGCCTTAAGAGACAAAATCATATGTGGATGTGTGGAGATAATGTTTATATTATATACGCGCGGGGTACAATACGAGAAAAAAAGTAATAAAATAATTAACGGTTATGAGAATATCGCGGAATAGTGCAACACTAGGGAAAAGAAGTGATAAAGTGACATAAAATTATTAATGGTTAAGAGTATCGCAAAATAGTGCAAGGACAAGGAAGAGAAGTGATGTTATATTGAATAAAGTTAGGTTATATTAGCGAAACTGAGCAAATGCTTTTACACTTAAGTGAATCTGTGCATTATCAATTAACATATTTCTCATAAATGAATTGTTGGAAAATAATTATTATAGAAGCATTGAGGGAATATTTGGAAATTTTGGCTGGCCATGTTTTCGATAATGATAAGCAGGTAATTATACGCACGAACGCGCATTCATATATAATGTTTATTTGTATATTGTATATAAAAATGTAATTAATGCATAATTAATATTTTTAGGTTATCTTATAAATGGCTAAGCAATGAGTTGCATGTTTATGTTAATGTAGTAAAATAAATCTTGTGATTCTACCAAAAATATCATAAAAAACAACAACATTGAATACAAATTTTATTAATTGACAGTATAAATAATAAAATGATAAAATCATATTGCACTTCTATAGTGTCCACAAACATTTTGCGGATCAGGAATTACTCGCAACTTTTGGTTCTGGAAATGTGAATGTTTATTTTATATATAAATGTAATTAATGCATAATTAATATTTTTAGGTCACTTACGATTGACTAAGCAATGAGTTGCATGTTTATGTTAATTCTATCAAAAATAATACATATGCAGTTGAATTAAAAGCATCGGAGTTAGAGTCTGAAATAAAAATATTATCCATTTGTTAAAGAAGAGATATAAGGTAATAATTTTGTTTATAAATTACATAATAAAGGTTATTTATTTTCTTGGACTAAATACTTTAAGGACAAGATTTAGGGCCATTGCACAAGCTTTTCTGTAACACGTTACGTTATGTTAAGTACTGACTGTAAACTTAGATTCGCATGTTACCTTAATCTTCAGTCAACGCACAAAGAAAATCCTAACATAGCAAAAATATTACTACGTTATGATTTTCTTTGTGCGTTGACTGAAGTTTAAGATTACATACAAATCTAAGTTTACGGTTAGTACTTACAATTAATGTAACATAATGTATTAAGTAAAAGCTTGTGCACAGTGGCTCTTAGTTTATTTATAATGGTTGAACTTATTTTATTTAGCAATGAGAAACGTCAACGTGGAAATTGATGATTTATTCGGATGGAGCTGTCTTTTGCAATATAATGTTATCGCAGAGCATTAGAATATCTGTCATCGACAAAAGTAGTTCAAATTTGAATCAAAATGAGAAGGAAGAGTCAGTTAATGATGTTGAATTGCAGATTTTATTGGAGGATTATATAAAAGTTCATAATAATTTGGCAGCTGTATTGATTAAAACAGAAGCTTACGATGCAGTTTTAGAAAATATAAAACGTTTTGAGGTGTCAACCACAAAACGTGAAATCATTATTTAGGAAAGGTATTGCAAAAGTCTTAATCTTTAATTTACTATTTATATATATTCTTGATTTATATTTTACATATGGAAAATTCAAATATGTGTATATGTATTGTGCATAGGAACAATATTGAGATTCAAAGGGGAATATGAAAAAGCTTATGCAATCTCTCTCTTTCTCTCTCCACTGAAATTTAAAAATTAAATCCAGAAATGAAGATAATTACTACAGAATTAATGACCTTAAAGGATAACATTGCTAAAGACACAGAAAACGAAAAGCACTTGTATCGTAAAATGTTAGGTGTAGTTGAAGATACCAAAAATCTATCAAAGAATATAAAAGCAGATAATAAAAGTATTATTAAGTACATAAATACATACATATATACACATATATACATATGTATATACATATGTATATAAAAATATTTAAAAAGACGGATTTTTAGTTTTCAACTACACATAACATTTTACGATATAGATGCTTTTTCTTCTGCGTCTTTAGCAATTTTCTTTCCTTTAAAATCATTAATCCTTTAAGATCATTAATTCTGCAGTAAATATTTTTATTTCTGAATTTAATTTTGAATCAATGGAGAAAGAGAGAGAGAGAGATTGATTGATTGATTGATCTTTATTAGCTTTCTCAGCTATTTGTAATACAGATCTAGTTTACATGAATTATTACATACTCCTTTAACGCTCGCTTAAACGCTTCAAGTGTTTCATTCCGTTTCATTTCAGCTGGTAAGTCATTATACATTTTTACTCCTTCATAAAACATACTCTTCTGCGCACTCGTAGTTCTGCGAAATTGCATTACAATATCCCCGGCTTGTCGTGTCTGTCTTTCACTCTCATTTCCCACTATTGTTAACCTATTTTTTAATTGATCCGGTAACATACTCTTTAAAATCTTAAAAATAAATATACACACATTATAATATAGCCTCTGTCTTATGGACATAAACTGCAACGCTTGCAGCATACGCTCCACTTTGGTATGTCTATCACATTGTAATATGACCCTCATGGCCCGGTTTTGCGCTTTTTGCAATTCATTCAGCTGTGTTTCTCCCATATCAATTAACAGCGTCGCACAATATTCAAAGTGAGGCGCTATGATTGTCTTGTATATAATACATCTAGTATATGCCGATATGTAATTACCTATTCTATTTAAAAAACTCACTTTTTTCCCTATTTTCTTTAGCATATAATCACAGTGGTCCTTAAATCTTAGTCTATCGTCAATAATTATGCCTAGATATTTCATTCTTTCCACACGCTCTATTTCAGTTCCATCCAAACATTTTAATGTAATGTTACCTCTCAGTTCTTTCCTTATACTTCTAACTATCATATATTTCGTTTTTCCTGCATTCATTTTTAACTTATTTGTATTCATCCATTTTTCCACTGTAACAAATGCCATATTCATTTTTCTTTCTAATTCCGCACTACTCTCTCCGGTCACATACACCAGCGTATCATCCGCAAACATTTTTATGTTACATCCTTCCGGGCAGACTTTAATTATATCATTTATGTATATTATAAATAACAAAGGTCCTAATACAGATCCCTGTGGTACTCCATATTCTGTGGCCAATAATGTAGACCATTCATTGTTAAATCGTACCTGTTGTGTTCTATTCTTTAGATATGATCTTAACCATTCTAAAGCTGTTCCTCTAATTCCGTATTGATATAATTTCTCTAACAATCTTTCCCTATCTATTGTTTCAAATGCTCGCTTGAGATCCATGAAAATTACCCCCACCATTTTTGCTTCACTAACTATCAATTTCCATTCGTCAATGACTGTTTGAATCGCTGTTTCATACGAATACTGTTTTCTAAAACCCGATTGATGCTCTGTTATGATACAATTATCTTCAAAAAACGTCTCAATTTGTTTTTTAACTACTAATTCTAATACTTTCTCGAATATTGGTAACATATTTATAGGCCTAAATTCACTTGCTTTCCTAGCTTTCTCTATTTTTGGAATCGGTATTATCGTAGACGTTTTCCAATCTTCTGGACAGCAACCTTCCCTCAAAGAGTTATTTATTATATCAACAAATTCCTCTTTTATTACATAAAATACTGCTTTAAGTATATCACTAGTTATTCCCTCTTCCGTACCTCTCTTTTTTGGTAGTTCCATAACAATTTTTTGTAAATGCTCTATTCTAATCATCTCAAAATTTTCCATAATCCCCTCGCTTTCAATAACAAAAATAATTCTTTTACCTGGACTTCCCAAGTTACCACTATTTATAGATTTTACTATGCTATCAATACTCTGTATATAATATAAATTAAATTTATCAGCTATATTGCATTCTTCAGTATTATCTAATATTTCAAAATCTATATTCTCTATTGCCTTTGTACCCGTTGGTTCGCCTCTTATTATTTCTTTCAGGGTTTTCCACATAGATGTCGGATTTCCCTTGTTATGATCTATCATATTTTCATAATATTCTTTCTTTTTTGTCCTGATTAGTTTGACCACTGCATTTCTTTCGATTTTAAACTGTAACCAATTTCTGTCCATATCGTGATACAACGCTTTACTGTACGCCTCATCCCTTTTCGCCGCTGCTTCTCTTATTTCATCCGAAAACCATTTTTTTCCTTCCCATATTTTTGGAATTCTAAATTTCTTCTTAGGCGCTGTAGTGTCCAATGCAACTACTATATTATCAACAAGTTTCTTTGCTCTCACACTGACATTCATATCTTGGCTTTGTTCTAAATTATTTTCCACTAATTTAATAAATTCATCTACATTAAATTCTTTAAAATTCCTAGCACTAAATTCTCTGTATTTATTATCAATTTTACTCGCATTAAGTTCAACTTTTAACCACGCATGGTCTGTTATTTTAGGTTCATGAATTACCTGCACTACTATTTTATTATTAGCGTAAATTAAATCTATGATTGTTTTACTGTCTTTCGTAATTCTCGTCGGTTTATTTACATATTGTTTCATGCCTAAGCTTAACATTGTCGTCTGCAACTTCCTTGTATAAAACGAATCTAACATAATATCTATGTTAAAGTCTCCTATTACTATACATTCTCCTCGTATTATTAATTCTTCTACTATATCCTCCAGAAATCTGACGAAATCACCGTGCGATGCACTCGGTGAATGATGTATTACCATTATTACTCCTGTATACAAATTACCTTTCACTTCAATCGCAGCACACCAACAATTCGATTCTAACTTCTTTACTAATACTATCTCATATTTAATATCATCTCTTACATATAAAACAACCCCTCCTGTATTTATATTCTCAGCATCACATCTAATCATACTATATCCCGGTACGTTTACTTCACAGTCTTCAATTTCTACAGTCACTCTGGTTTCTGATAACGCGATGAACGCAGGGTTCATTTTCTTCATAATCTGATGCTGTATCTCGTCTTTATGCGCCATCAAACTTTGCGCATTTGTATATAGTATCAGTTCTGTTTCCTTCTGTAGTTGCTATTTAGCATCCTCCCAGCCGGCTCTCCTCTTCTCCTCCTGTATCGCCCTCTTGAAAGTCGGGCATTCCGGATCAAGTGCGTCATGTTCATCATTTCTTTTCAAGTTGTATGTTTGAATCTTAAACATACAATTTATACATCTTTTCTTTGTCGCTGTACATTCATTCACATTATGATTTCCTGCACATTTGTGACATGTTTCATTACGCGTACAATTCTTTGCAATATGATAATAACCCCAGCATTTAAAACATCTTTTAATGTTAATGTGATTGAATGCAGGACACTTTCTCCATCCTACATTCAGTTTTCCTTTGCTCAGCATTACTTCATGAGTCTCTTCATCAGCTTCCATTATTACGATACCTTCTTTTTCTTTTCTTCCGGATTGATTTTTATCATTTCTTTTCTCTTTAACTATTCTCTTCACTATTCGCATATGAATTCCTTCATTTTTCGCGTCAATTTTGTTCTGCTTCTTGATTGTACCTATTAAATCATCATCATTTAACGTCATTTCTTCCTCGCCAATATTAACAATTTTTATTTTAGGTTTCATCCTCGGTGACTCAGTAACTTTGAAATTTTCGCCCAGCTTGGCTTGTACTGTCGCCTTTAGTTTTTCCATTTCTTCTCCAGTCTCACAACCGAGAATAACTGTTCCCTTACTTCCTTTTTTTAGCTTCGTTATTCCCATAGCCATGTTCTTGATATCTACCTTGAGAGAGAGAGAGAGAGAGAGAGAGAGAGAGAGAGAGAGAGAGAGAGAGAGATAGCAATTTATTTGTACTCTGGGTTAGGGGTAACCCTTGAGAGCACTAAGCAGAAGATAACAGTACAATATTATAATACGGCGCTCAAGATCATGTTAGTTTATAATCCAACATGTAATTATATCGCTTCGCAATGCAAATAGATAATATATAAGAAAAATGCAGAAGTGAGTCGACGGAGACTATCTGCTTAACACTAGCGATAAAATAAGAAAAAATAAACAAACAAAAACATAACAAAAACAATAATGTCGCTACGATTCTTTCAAAAGATAATCATATAATGCGCCACGAAAAAGTGAACAACCAGGCAGGTCACGCAGTAAAACAGGAAGTCGATTCCAATAATCAGCCGCCGCGTACGTAAATGATTTTTTGTAGGTTTCCGTCCTACAATACGGTAATGCTAGCAACTGATTAGAGACTCGCGTAGTACGAACACCGAGATGTTGGCGGTAAGTAAATTTATCGAAGAGGTATTTCGGTCTATTTGACTGCAACAGGCGGTACATAAACATGCCAAGAAAATACTCTCTTCTCTTATCGACTTTTAACCATTTTAGTTTCGCGTAATATGGTGTGATGTGTTCCATTTTCCTGACATCTAAGACCATCCTTACGCACGAGTTATAGGCACGCTGGATCTTAAGGTTCTGCTCCTTCGTTAGCCCACTATATGCTAGGCAGGCATAGTCGATCAGCGGATTTATCAGACTTGTCACTAAAGTACTGCGTCGGCAGGAATCTTTTGCACACCTTCAGCCTATACAAAGTCATGTTAACCTTCCTCACGCAGTGAGTGACATGCTCGTTCCAGTCAAGGGTTTCAGTGATGCTCACGCCCAGATACTTTACCGACTCTGAGAGTGGAACTATGTTGAGAGAGAGAGAGAGAGAGAGAGAGAGAGAGAGAGAGAGAGAGAGAGAGGAGAGAGAGAGAGAGAGAGAGAGAGAGAGAGGGGGAAAGGGAGAGGGAGAGGGAGAGGGAGAGGGAGAGGAAGAGGGAGAGGAGAGGGGAGAGGGAGAGGGAGAGGGAGAGGGAGAGGGAGAGGGAGAGGGAGAGGGAGAGGGAGAGGGAGGGAGGGAGAGGGAGAGGGAGAGGGAGAGGGAGAGGGAGAGGGAGAGGGAGAGGGAGAGGGAGAGGGAGAGGGAGAGGGAGAGGGAGAGGGAGAGGGAGAGGGAGAGGGAGAGGGAGAGGGAGAGGGAGAGGGAGAGGGAGAGGGAGAGGGAGAGAGAGAGAGAGAGAGTTGTATAAGCTTCTGCATATTCCCCTTGAGTCTCAATATCCTACGATACGCACAATACATATACACATATATTTGAATTTTCCATATGTAAAATATAAATCAAGAATATATACAACTTATTTTAAAGAAAGATTAAGTATAGTAAATAAAAGAAGATTAGGATTTTTGCAATACCTTTCTTAAATAGTGCTTACACATTTTGTGGTTGACGACTCAAAACATGTTTCACATTTTCTAAAGCTGCATCGTAGGCTTCTGTTTTAATCAATGTAACTGCCAAATTATTATGAACTTTTATACGATTCTCTAATAAAATCTACATTTCAGTATCACTAACTGACTCTCCTTCCTCATTTTGATTCAAATTTGAACTACTTTTGTCGATGACAGATATTCTAATGCTCATCGATAACATTATATTGCAAAAGGCAGCTCCATTCTAATAAGTCATCAATTTCCACTTTGACGTTTTCTCATTGCTTTAAAAAAATGATTAACCATTATGTCAAAAAAAGTTAAATAGACTGTCTTGTCCTTAAAGTATTTAGTCCAAGAAAATAAATAACCTTTATTATATAATTTAAATCAAAATTATTACCATATTTTTCTTCTTTAACTAATGCTTAACATTTCTATTTCAGGCTCTAACTCTAATGCTTTCAATTCAACTGTATATGTAATATTTTTGATAGAATTAACATAAACATACAACTCATTGCTTAGCCATTAAGTGATCTAAAAATATTAGTTACGCATTAATTACATTTATATATAAAATATAAAGAAATATTCACATTTCCAGAACTAAAATTTGCGAGTAATTCCAAATCCGCAAAATATTTGTGGACACTATAGAAGCGATATGATTTTTCATTTCATTATTCTTTATAAAGCCAATTAATAAAAATGTGTTCAATGTTGTTGTTTTTATAATATTTTTGGTAGAATTACCACAAGATTTATTTAAGTACATTAACATAAGCATGCAACTCATTAATATGTTAATTGGTAATGCACAGATTCACTCAAGTGTAAGCATTCGCTCAGTTTGTCTATTACAATCTAACTTTGCTCAATATGACATCGATTAGAAGAAATTATCTTCTAAATTCTCTTCCTTGCACTATTCCGCGATACTCTTAATAACCGTTAATCACTTTATCACTTTTCTTCTTGTGTTGCACTATTTCGCGATATATAAGCATATTTAATAAATTATTATGTCTGACAATAGTCTACAAAATTTTATTGGTATCCTTAATATCCTTATTATTCTGATTTGATCCTCTATTCTTAAAATTATGAAATTTTCGTGCAGCTACACACGTATGAATAAGTGAAAGATATAACTACCTACTAAAAAAAAACCTTACATAGGTAAAAAAAAATACGCTAAATATATAAAAATTTCACAGCTTGTATGTAATAAAGAGTTAAAATAAAATTTTTACAAAAAGCAGTGATATCCTATTAAAAAACCTTACAAAGGTAAAAAAAATACGCCAAGTATATAAAAATTTCACAACTTGTATGTAACATAGAGATTAAATAAATTTTTACAAAAAGCAGTGATATCCTATTAAAAAAACCTTACAAAGGTAAAAAAATACGCCAAGTATATAAAAACCCTAAAAAACTTAAGAAAGTTTAAAAAAATATTAAGT